>JAGKRZ010000413.1:0-20646 GCA_020002355.1 Intubia oerlemansii
GGGGGGCAACCTTGTTTCATGTTTCTTATTTGCTCAACTTGCTCATTTTTTTCTTCTCAATCTGCTCATTATGCTAACACCGACACTCTGCAGACATCCGACGTCCTGACCCTCCTCGATACCAACGACGGCCACTATGCCGCAGCCTGCGCCATCGACTTTATGAAGTACCCGGCCTACTATGACACATTTGCCCTCCGCGATATCGACGGCAGCAAGGCCGCATCCGACCGCTGGCCGTGGTTCCGAAGATCGGCCGATCGCGCTTCGATCCGCTCCGGCCATCCCGTGCGCGTCGAGTCGTGCTGGAACGGCATGGTCGTCTTTGACTCGCGACCATTTTACGGTTCGTTGGTCGCTTCGTCATCGTCTTCATCGACGCCCAACCAAAAACAGGACGGCCTCCTCTTCCGCGGCGTCGACGACAGCCTGGCCGAGTTCCACCTCGAGGGCAGCGAGTGCTGCCTCATCCACGCCGACAACCCCGTCTCGGCCACGGCCGGCGTCTGGCTCAACCCCAACGTGCGCGTCGCCTACAGCACGGGCGTCTACCACCAGGTGCACGGCGCCGTCTTCCCCGGCGCGGGCGCTGCCCTCGCTGGCGAGTGGCGGAACCGCTGGGAGCGCGCCAAGAGCATCGTGCAGTTTATGCTCGAGAGCCACACGGTCGCGCGGCGGCTGCGGCAATGGCGTACCGAGACACCAGCCGGCGCGCCGCCGCGCCATGAACCGGGCGCCAACTGTCTCATCAATGAGATGCAGATCATGTGGCAGAACGGATGGAAGCATTTGTAGAAATTGGAGGGGAAAAAAAGGGGGAGGTGGAAAGGGAATGTTGTATATCATGCATGGCGAAGCAAAAAAGACTTTGCGAGCCCGAGCACGTTTTCAGTTTGTTTGTCTTTCATTTTTTTTGTTTAGACTCTTTTTTTTATTCTCTTTTGTTATATACCCAGCTTGTACAAAAAAGTTTATTTACATGTTAGATTCATAGGTTGTTTGCATAGCATTCGGATAATTGGCTTCTATTCAGAAAAGCTCAGGGAGAGAAAAAAAAGTCAAAAACCTTGGATAAGCACCTAGATAAAAAGGACTGCAAGATGGAAACGCATAAAAAAGAAGAAAAAAAACACCCTAGAAAAGAACCCGCCGTCTAACGCCCATTCCCCAAGGGGTTGATGCAGAGTAACAATATAAAATGCAAAAAGGTGTTGCAGAAACGATATAATGACGATGCTCGTGGGACAAAGCGCAAAAAGAAAGAGGAAGCGGGACACCGGTCCACACATGGAAGCAGCTGCTCCTGGAAAACTGACTGACTACTTATTGTGCCACAACAGAGTCCGCAGGCTGTCCCAGTGGTCGCTCTGGACGTAAATGTAGTTCATGCTATTGCGCAGACTCGACTGGATCTCCGCCTCGTGGTAGCGGAACAGGTGCATCACCATGGCCCAGCTGCCGGCTGCAAAGGCCGGCCAGGCATAGTGGCTCAGGGTCGCCGACAGTTCTGGCCGCGAAACAATGGGGAGACCCTCGCCGGGCTTGACCGAGATCTTGGCCAGCGCGAGGACGACACGCGCAAAGATGTAAATCACAATCTGCATGTTGATCGAGCTGATCTTGCCCGTGCGCGGCGACCGCTGGCCAAACACGAGGTAGCCGCCGAGAAGGCCAGCCAGGAACGAGTCGTAGGGGCCTGGAGAGGGAGCAATGTTAGAAAAAGAGAGAGAGGTCAACAGCATCTCCCACAACTGCCACTCTACTTACCCTCCTTTCCGTCGGCCATGTACTTGAGGGCAAGACATGACAACTTGTAGATCGTGGCAAAGCGCGCCAGGTTGCTGGCATGCATGCGAGTCGCCCGCAGCACGAGCCACACCTTTTCGCGAAACGTGCCCGAGCGGAAGAGAAAGACCATCACCAGCGCGTGGGGGAACCGCACTTTGGCACCGTACACAGCGCCGTTGCGGGCGCCCTTGACAATCGTGAGAAGGTCGTGGAAGCGCGGGTCCATAGCGAAGCGCTCAGCACTGGCCTAGACGGGAGTTAGCATAAAAATAGGTATGCAATGTGGTGTAGTCACCCAGCACAACGACTCACCCTGAGCACCTCCAGAGGCACCGCGAGCTGCGACGGTACAGGCATCGCGGAAGGTGTGGAATGGGAGGAAAGGCGGGTTTAGGGTAGTAGATTGAGGGGAAGCACAGTAAGAAAGTTTCCCGGTGTCGTGGGTGTCGTCGATGTTGTGGGTGTTGTAGGTTATGTCGGGTTTCGCAAGATGCCGTCTTTTGCGTCGCAAAACTGCCCCAGAGAAAAAGAGCAGTGCCTCGGCTCGCGAAATGCTGTCGCGACGTCGCTGCGGTGTCGCGTCCACTGGATAAGAAATGCTCCGAAAATGATACCAGAGAATCGTGTCGCCTTGGAAATGCTCAAAATAGGATGAGTAAATAGGTGACGATGAAAGAGTGACGACTTTCGGAAAAATAGGTCAAGTTTTGCTTGTGCTGACTTTTTGGTCTTTGAGCTTTTGAAGCTCGGCTTGTGATTTCCCTCCCTAGGTACCTAGACCCCGTTCGGCTCGTTCTGCGGGAAGGTGCAGCCCGACTGACCAAAACTGTGGATCTCTTACGACACCGGCGGCCTTTTACCCCATGCCCACGACGCGACAGCCGCGGCCTATCCAGCCAATCAGAAGTGCTTACGTCAGGCCGTAGTCCACTTATTTTCCTGATAAGTCCGCTGCGGATAACGCATGCGGCTCACTCCACAAATTCCCCAGGCCCATCACATGTGAAAACGGCAAAGCGCAATTGAGTAGTCCAGTCGGACTGACATTGTCAAGCGACCAAGAGAATCAAATGAATCAAACGTCAAATAGATGCCCACAGAGATCAATATGCCAGATTTCGTCTCGAAGGCGTCGACCAACGCACCTTCCCAAATGGATATATGCTGTAAATCTAGAATATTTTCTTATTCGTAAAAAGTGGAGAGTATTTGTCATCCAAAGCGACCTCTCGCTTGCATCGTCAAGTTCGTCAATGCCACCCTGCATCATAATAAACGAGTTATCCAGCCATGCTATAAGAAAAAATGCCCGTGGATTTTCTGAATGCGATCTACCCGTGAAACTGCCAAGAGTTGGTGGCGCTATTCATTGAAACGTCTACGGGTGGCCCTAATCCTCTTGCCGCGATAAAACTGCAGCTGCGCTCGCCGTGGGCCTCTATCTGCCTGCGCATGGGTATCTCGCATTCCTCGTATTCAATTTTCTCAATCCTGCCTTGTGGGCAAAGGGCAGAATAGAGTCGTAGAAAGCAGATTTCATATAAACTTGACATGGAACATGGAAAATTTTCGAGCTGTGACGCTCGGCCACGCAGCACTCATTTTTACATCGTCCGCCTCATCCTGTCGCCATGAATCCAAAGAGAAACCAGGCTCGTGCAATGAGGGGCCCCTTATGGGCAGCCCTACTTCTCGTTCTCCTTACACTTGTTTCGCCAGTCTTGGGCCAGCATGAAGCCGTGCCCATGGTCCCTTATAGCTACAATTTTTCAGGGAAAACACCGTCAGACATTTTTTGGCAATTAGACTTCGCCGACACCCCCACCATAGGAAGCGTTTATGCAGGACACCAAAACTTTACGACCTGCTGCATCAAGGCCGTCAATGAATCTATTATGATTGACTCCCAAGGCATTCTCCGCTTCACGCCTGGCCACGAAACGTGGATTGTTTCTGATTTCGGTTATGATGATAACGCGCCGTTTCTTCTCGAATATTTCTATAACGAATCGCTAAAGGGCAACTTTCCCTGCCCAACCGCAAGCTTGGAGTATGATTATGGCTTCATTGTACAAGCCAACTACGACTGGTTCGCAGAGAAGTGTCCCGGATGGCAAAGCACAATTACCAACGACATCACCGCGTGGATGCAGCCATTTGTCACCTTCATCCTCCCTGCCATCATTTTCTCCTATTCCATTCCTCGTCGACGCCGGCTCGTTTATCGCTATTACGGGCTCCCTTCGATGCCCTCGTCTCTTGACGAGATGCTTTTTATCCCTCATTACCTTATACGTATCATCGTCTGGTTTCTGGACTCCATTTTCTGGGTCATCACTTGCTTCATCTTTGCCGTCCCGATGTTTCTGAGCATGGCGTACGGATCGAATTCTATAAATCCTGTGATGCTTATACTGGACGACAAAAAGAAATACGCCCGTCTATCTCTTGAGATGCGCTGCCGCCTCATAATGATTGTTCTCCTTGGGAATCTCGACTTGTCTCTGCCACCTGAGATGGTCACCGACCCTGCTCCTATTGGCAATGGTAGTCCCCAGGATTCCTCCGCAGATTCGGAACAGCAAATGCCACTCTGCTCCGGTGTTGGAGCTGATGCAATTCCTATGCGCCTCCTTGTGGGACCATCCCTACCGAGCCAAACTGTGAGCAACGACGACAGTCGTGCAATGACTACGAATATGGCTGCGCAAAACCTAGAATCTCCATGGTTGCACATGGAGAAAATGCTCTCCGAGCTGCGCATCAAGGAAAGCACCGCAGATCAGATATCTGAGGAGCTTATTTCTCTCACCAAACTACGCCTCGAAGTCATATTCAAGTCACTGCCTTCATTTGGTTCTACCATTGGTGTAGCAGCAATGTATGTCCACCAACGACGCGCCTGTTGGTTAAAAGAACCCATCTGACCTAACCGTCCGCCTTGATTTAGTTTTTACATTCTCAGCTTTATATTCGTCACCTTGCAGATGACCCTGGGCTCGGATTCCCAAGACGCGTATGTTTTATTCTAGCTACACCAAGGCTATAATGGTTTTCTATTACACGCAAATCATGCTCACCTCTATTCTAAAACCCAAGACAAGGTTTCATAATCGGGGTGTGGTACGTTGTATGTATCAAATCCCCATTTGATCTTTATTGTTTTTGGTACGGCTGTCATTGATCAAAATGTTAACGCTTCAGTTCGTCCCGTGTGTGGCCATTTTGACAAGCCTCTCAGTGTCGACGGTGAACCTTGAGGTTCTAGAGAGTATTTTTCGTGTCGCGCCCAATGCTCCCCGGGACGACATCAAAATCTTGGGGTACCTGACATTTAGCCCCTATCCGTATTCATGCTTCAAGGCAGCCTGGGTATGGGATCGCGGCTACCAAAGATTGCAGGTAGGCTCATCAGCTTGGTGATTGAAACATCACACGTCTCTGAACGCTCTTCAATGGCCTGTTGGCTAACTGCACATCCCTGGACAGTGGGCCAATATGCTGGTCAAAACCTACGTGGACCATGAGGTCGACTACTGTGGCAGCAAAAACGACCGAGACATTATTCGCAATGTCAGCAAGGATAAGCGATCCTTTAAATTGATATTTTCCATCTTCGTCTCCGCGTCATTTGTCGCATTGAGCAGTGGCACCAGCTTTGGATTGATACTTCAGGGACGAGAGGCCTTCGACTACTGCTACATGCTCTCCGGGACCCTGTTTCTTGCTGCTCAAATGGGCCTAATCATGCTATTTGTATGGCCTTACTATGGAGCTCAAAAAACGTTCGACAAAAGTCACCCACAGAAATCCTTTCACACCCCCAGCTCGGTCGACTGGCTTGTCGACAACGTCACGGCCACTCCCCGCAACCCATGGCAGTTTCTGCGCATCGCTGCAAGAAACCCCCGTCGTCTTGCCAGCTGGAACTTTGTGTGGAACATTGTCTACTACTCGATTCTTCTTCTACTTATGATCACGAGCCTTGGAGCCATGGTTGCCAGCACTATGATGCAGCTCATGGGCATCTCCACAGCAGGCATTTGTCAGATTAGTTTGAGCTACTGGACTCGGCCATGGAGTGAGAGGCCAGCATTGAACCTTACAGCAATTCTTGCGGACAGGTTCGGAAACGTTACCTTCAATGTTTTCGGGTTTCTCAGCAGCAGCATTTTTTTCGTTAGTTTGATGACTGCTGTTGGGTGGCTAGCGCAAGCTATCATGAAGGCTGATCTTGCTAAGAGTATGCTTCCGACATGGACTTTTATATACAGAGTATGATGGCTTTCTAACGTTCCTTCGTCGACACGCAGACATTCAAAACATCGACAAGAATCTGTCAAGTCCCCATGACCAGGCACAACAAGATTCCGACCAGCCCCCGTCAGCTGACAACCAAGAGCAACCACACACTGTCACACCATCGTCTCTAGAGCAAGTTGCCGATGTGGAAAATCTCATGGTGGCCGATAGCGGCATCCACATAGAGATCAGCGGAACGGACTCGTCTTCACAGGACCCCATGGGCACGGATGACGACAGATCGCGCTTGCCAACAGCTTCGCGCACCTGGCCCCAAGCAAGAAGCAGATCTCCATCCCCATCAACCATTGACCGCTCCCATTTCTCGGAGCAGCATCGTCTGCTAGGCTGATGAGCCCGTTGTGGTGTCGTTTGATTTTTGCAGCTGGTGCTCCTGTGTGAGCATCTCGCATGTCGTTGGAAAAGTGGATCCAGCTGTCAATTACACGACAGGCTTACAAAGAAAGTCTATCAGGACGACATGCCATGTGTTGGGGTATTGGCCTGGTAGAATTCATTACTCACTGATGACGATATACAATAAATTTTATAAACCTGCAAACTGTTCAGTCTTGTGGCTGTCGTATGAGTGCGTGTATACTTGTGAACGCCGTTTGGTGGCGCAGCACGTTGATTGGGTGCTGTGCGGCGCAAAAATACAGCTCTGCTGAAAACAGAATCATGCATGGTAAATTATGAAAAAGGTCCAACGCTTGTATCCAATTTTCAAGCTTTCATTGCTGATCAAGTACCTTTTCTGTAAAAGATGAGATGGTCGGCCCAGTTTTGACGAAAATAATGGCTCGTCCTCTACTTGAATTTGAATGCCACTAAAAGGGTTTGGATTGGGTTCAAGGTTTCACTGTTATTTTTGTATGCCACACGTACCTTTGATACATGTATCCGATACTTGGGTAGGCACTGTGTAGGGTAGCATTCAAGTCTACGGGTAGGTATCCTGCCACATTTCGCTGTTTTCCAATCCACGAGCGGGTAAGGTAATAATCTTCAAGACGCGAGCAGGCCGACCTTTCTTTTTCTTTTCTTTTCTTTTCTTTTTAATATTTTTTTAATAAGAAATCACAGTGTTAGACCTTTGGTTAAGCCTTTGCAACTGTAAATAGACGCGCTAGCTGGGATCTTCTTTTCTTTTTCAGAAGAAATCGCCTCCACAAACGGGACCTAAAGAATCGTGCATCTCTGTGTTACCAGTATCTTTTCGAAAAACTGCACATGTTTCCTTGTTTTCCTCTTTACTTGCCCGAAGAGACAGGAGCCCCTAGAACCTGGAAAGGATCGTCAACCCTGTGGTGTAAAACTGTGTATCAAGCCATCAAGAGAACGGCCATGCCGACATAGGTACCTACCGTGTGGTGCAATTGCTGGCCCCCGAAAGGATGAAAGCGCTTTTCTGGCAGCCATGCCAGGGCCCGGCCAATTTCAGCCGCATAAAACCCACCCACCTTACCGGGCGGCTAGCCTGCTCGATTGTCCAATCGAAAATGTAAACCACCCTTTGATGATTCTGCACATCGCTTCCTATTTATGCCAATCGGTGCATATTCTTTTCCAAATTTTCACATGAACGCTCCGCACGGCATGGCCATCAAGCCACTAATGCTTTCGCCATCCTATCTTTTTCCAGAATAGCAAGCCAGTATGGCACTTGTTCCACTATCTTTTTCTTTTCTTTTCTTTTCGTTTGCATCTTTTTATATATCTCGGCGTTCACGTCGCATACTCGGGTATATTTACATATGCCGGTCGTGGCAGACAGGGCCCTAAAAGTGGCAGGGAACGTGCACCCGTCTTGGGGCACAGCCTCCCACTACGAGTATGTATGCCCGGGCCCATGTCCTTTGCAGGGATGCAATCCAAGACACACGGAATAACTGCCAACTTCGTAGATGGCTTTCTTTCTATTTCTATTTTCTTTTCTGTTTTTAGTTGTTTGAATATACTCTTACCAGCTTGTAGTCGTAGTCTTGACTGGACTCCTTGGATATTCCTTAGATATACTTTTACATAAATATTTGCGTCTGTCCCCGACATCGACATCGTACTCGGAATGCCACATCCACTCCGGCCACGGCCACTTCCATCACTTCTGCCTCGAAAAACCGTTACGGGAATGACCGTATACTTTTCTCTTGTTCTATTCTCCCCGCCATTCCACGACATAGCGCCAACAACTTAGATACATCCCGATGGCGCGCGTCTCTGCTCAGGGCCGCTCTTGGCCTGCCACATCAGCCATGACAGCTCTCCTTCTCATTCTCCTCATGTTTGTACCCACGACATCTGCCAGGCTCAACTTTACGGGCCGGAAGCTGTCCGACATCTTTTGGCAGCTCGACTATGTCGACACGCCACTCAAGGGCAACCCCAAGTTGGGCCACCAAAACTTCACCACATGTTGCATCAAGGCCATCAACGACTCGGTCGAGGTTGGGCCCCAGGGCACTCTCCAGTTCACGCCACGTCACGAAAACTGGATCAACTTTTACCAAGACACCGACGAGCCCCTCGACTTGTTTTACAACTTTTCGATGCGAAGCCAGTTCCCCTGCACGGCCGAGTACAATGGCGACGACCTGGGCGCTCCGGTCGTGCAGGTCAACTACAAGTGGCTCACCGACAACTGTCCCGGCTGGGAGGCCAGCAACAACAAGAACCTCAACGCCTGGCTGCAGCCGCTCTCCAGCTTCATCGTGCCGGCCATTGTCTTTTGCTTTTCTGTGCCGCGCCGTCGCAAGCTCTTGGTCATTGAGCGTCCGTTTTCCAGAAAACACAAACTCGCCAGCCTCCTAAATCCTCTTCTGTCTGCCCTGTCTGTTGTTGTCATCGGGGCGGCGGATGCGATCATTTGGCTCTGCCTGTGCCTGTCCTTTGCCGGCCCCATGATTGTCAGCGCTCTCTACGAGGCCATGCTCGACAAGCGCATTCTCACGTTTATCGCTGAGAGCCCCGGTCTGTCTCTCGAGATGCGCTGCCGCTGTCTGATGGTGATCCTGGCCGGCAATCTCGATTTGGTCCATGAGCCAAGAAAGCTCAAGGAGATGATTCAATATGGTTCTTTCGCTCGTGCGGACTCGCAGCCATCAGCTATTAGTCATGCCGACAGCCATGCTCAAGTCAATTCTGAAGCGCCTAACAACGATATTGCGAGGAGTACTGGTGAACCTACTGGCAAATATCACGCCGACCGTGATAGTTCGCCATGGGTGCACATCGAAATGCTTTTGAAAAAGCTAAACACGGACAACCATTCACCTCGGGATGTCAACAAGACCTTCAAGGAAAAGGTCAAGCCCATGATCAACGCGATGCTGCACTCACAGCCCACATTTGGCTTGACGGTCGGCGCTCCCATCATGTTTGTTATAACGCACCTAATGGGCTTCTTCGACATTTTTTATGCTGACACTCCTATCTCTTTTTCTCGTTCTTCTTGTAGTTTCTTTCTCGGCGGATTCATTTTTGCTCTGCTTCAATGTCTGCAGAGTCTTGGCCAAAAGGACATTGCGTATGTTCCCTACCATACACCCTCTCTCTTGCCACCACCTTTTGAACCCCATCTAGCTGACAGTCTCCTTTAGTGAAGGTCTTGCCTTTGGCCAGTGGTACTTGGTATGCTTGAAATACCTCGTCTATCATAAAATCGAGCTGTTGCACGAGTTCACCCCAGCATACTAACCATACATCTCCAGGTCATCCCTCACATTGCCATCCTCTCGGGCCTCTTGCTCTCGGGCTCAAGCCCCCAGACCTTGCAAGGCATGCTCGGTATCGATTTCAAGTATTCACCAAGGTTCAAGGGGATCATGCCCTACTTTTCTCGGGCCTACCCATCATGTTTCAAGGTCGCCTGGATGTGGAGTCGTGGCCCGAACAAGAAAAAGGTCGGTATTTGTTTCTCAAAAATAAAAAATAAAAAAACCTCCAAGACACGCCGATACATCTCTGCTAACTCTCTATAGTGGCTCAATGCGCTTTTCCGCACATATGAAGAGGAAAATGAAGATGACGGCTTTGACGGTGCGCAGCTTACCAGACTCCATGCAAAGACAACCATGGGCTTCTTGAGCTGGGCGAGCGTGCTGCTGATGGGCATGCTGCTCGTCGTCGTCCCCTACATCTACTCTCATATTATCAGGCCATATACTAACTTTTCTTTTTTTTTCTTTTTTTTTTTGGCTCTACAGAGGTCGACCAACTCGTTTCCAATGAGTCAAAAGAGAGAGCTTTGCCCTCTACTCAACAGAACGGCCCCCTCTTGTGTAATGCACCGTCTACAGACGGTCCTGGCACCGGAAGCAGCGGTTCAATGGCTGTAGTTTCGACGGCCGATACCCGTTAGGGTTACTGTCTACTCGGCTCTTATGTGCGTGTCTCTTATCACTGAATTCGTTTTCTTTTATACCGTCATATAATGCTCGAATGTCGTCCTTTTTTTTATTGATTCTCAAGTTTGTTGCTCGAATATCCATGCTTAATCCGTACCCTCTCTTATATTATCCCGTCATTTGAATCTCTTGCCGTCTATCCAGTTAAATAACAATTTGTATTCTCTACCTATCCTGGCATGGATGCCTCTTTTGAATAATAAACTGCAAAAACAGTAATGGATAATATCTATGATGCCTGCCGCCAGCGGCCTCTTTCTCTGCCGTCTATAACAATAGTCATGCTAGCTCACCCCATTCAATCCGTAGCCTCCATCAACCTTCAAACTCTGCAAAAAGTCTCCCAACCGCCCGTGGCATTGGTTCAGGCTGTCTCGGCCGTGGCCGGGCTTTGCGTTCTTTTTCATCCGAGGCGGTATGGCAGCAGTAGCAGCTGCCATCGTCGCAGCAATCAAAACAGCACACTTTCTTGAGTGCTTTGCTGACCTTTTTCCGCAACGACATGGCAGATGAGCTTTGACCGTCGCCTGGTTGCCCGCCCTCGGCAAATCTCACAATTCTGGCATTCGGCGCATTTGAAGAACTTGGAGCATTCGGGGCGTTCGGGGCGTTCTGGTCACTCTGTGCTTCCTCGACGTGACTGGCATCCTGGTTCTTCTGCTCCACTTGCTGGCCCTGTTGACTGCCCTGGTCTGCACCGGTGGGCGTCTGAGATGGGAGAGCTTGCTGGCCTGGCTCAGCAGGCTGTTCGGGAGGCACCAAGAAAATAGTGCAGGGAGGCCCGCTGCGTGGGCCGTTGGAAGGATGGGCGGCAGCACTCGGTGCCTGCCGTGCATTGGGAACATTGGCGTCTGAGAAGCTATCTAGCATGTTTCCGAGTGTCTCGTCGCGAGATCCTGACGTTCTTGACCGGCTCTCAAACGGGAATTTGAAAAATCTGGCCCCTTTCAAGCATCCTGAAGCCGCGGTGGATTGGTTCTGGAGACGTGATTGTTCGTTTGGTGTGCTCTGGACGCCAGATTGAGACGAGATGGAGCGCTCGGCTTTGGTGCTGTTAATTGAAGATGAACGCGTCCCGTTGAAGCTCATGTTGCCGTTGCGATCCTACGTCTTCGGCATGGTTCTTTCGAGCATATGTCCAGACCCGCCGGAAACCTGATGGGCCATTAGGACAGCAGGGCCTGCACCACCACCACCCCCTGGCCCCTTCCGTCCTTGATGAGCTTGTGGTTGTGTCTCCTTGGCTGGTTCGTAGGTATCTCGAATTACTCCGCTCGGTCCAGGGGCCTCTCTTTCAGCCACGTCATCATCGGCGGAATTGTTTCCAGCGGACGGTTCGGTGGTCGTTGAGGCGGTGGACACACTGGTCGCAGCGGTTGAAATCAAAGATGACTTTGATGTGTCATCGTCGTCGGGATAGTAGCCTGAGGATGATGCCTCGCCTCTCTTTGCCGATTTGTGAGTGTCATCGTTTTGCTCATCTTCCATCTCGGGCTCATCTCGGTACGGCTCATCTCGGTATGGCTCGTCCCGGTATGGCTCGTCCCGGTACGGCTCAGCAGGTGCCCCCGGCCTGTTTTGCGTCGCATAGCTCTCTTCTTCATTGTCATCTGATTCGTCAAAGTCCATGGGCAGGTCAAGGCCATCCTATTGGCCGTACGCCATGCTGATGCTGCGCCCGATCTTCATGATGGCAAAATTGGCGTCGGTGCTAAAAACAAGACGGGAATGGATGTTGATAATGGATGCGGTTGGTTGTCGTACTTTGTAAATAGAAATGTCCGTGTCGATAAGAGCGGTATAGCAAAATGGATGGATAGATAGTAAAGAGAAGCCTCTCCCGTGCGGGGAGGACGAGAGATGTGGCGTCTGTTTACATTCCATAAGAGAAAGCGGAAGTCCCACGAGGGGCCAACATTCCAGATTCGGAAAGTGCCCGGGGGGGTTCTTTCCTCATAATACGCCATACTCTCCCGCGCGACAAACCTACGGAGTAGATGATGTCAGAGACGGTAACTGCGCCAGCTGGGTTGCTCTTTCCCAAATTGACAAATTTATCAGTTTTTTGTATACTTGGTTCTTGTCTCGGATACACACATGGAAAATTGTGCGCCAGATTTTTTGTTTCTTTCAAGTTGACGGTTTGCGCCGACTTGTAATTTGTGATATGTAAGTTTGCGACAGAAAGTACCAAAATTTGCTTCCAAGCAGAAAAATTGTAAATAAAGATAAGGGGGTATCGTCGCTGGATCGCCGTTGTTGTTATGAAGTCGGCTGCTCCTTCCACTTCTTCCTCTGCACCGTTCACTCCACATCTTCCCGGAGAGAAACAACCGTCGATTCAATGAGGAAAGAGGTACCCGGCCGAAACACATCTCTACCGCTGCCTTCCGTTTTCAGCGCTGACAATAGGAAAAAGGCCAGACGACTGTCCAGACGGCAGACTGCGGCGACACATAGCCCATCATGACGGCATCAAGCGCTTCCTCTTCGACTTCTTCGATCGCATCCAGCAGTGCATCGAGCAGCGCATCGGCCTCGCCAAGCCCATCTTCAGCAGCAAGCTCGGGCTCTTCCCTGTCCCCCGGAGGCCAGTTCGGAGTAGCCTTTGCTGTCATTTTCATCGCACTTCTTCTCGGCTGCGTCGGACTTTGGGCCACGGGCCAAGTGAGAAAGGCAGCCTATGATGTCCAAAGAAAGACGTCTTCAGACCAGTTGATACCCACGAGGGAACGAGAAGACTTGGAAAATGGTGGTGGTGGATGAGCGATAGCCAGTGTTCTTTTGCCAAAATGAATTCAACCAGATGTTGCCTTTTCGATTTGAACTGATGCGAGTTTCTTGGCGAGGTTGTCCACTCCCCACGGCGAAACAGGAATGGGGGCGTCCTTTGGCCCTTCTTGAGGCGAAGCAGTGGCAGCAGGCTCAGAGGACTGGTCCCCGGCCTCGTCAACTCCTTGTTCCGCAGCTTGTTTAGTCGTCTCGCCCTCGCCGGTCTCCTTGGCCGCCTCCTCCTTTTGCCGCATTTCCCAGAAACCTTTGCCGTAGCTGACAAGAATCTCGTCGCCCTTTTGAATTCCTCCAACACTCCTTCCAGCATTGGCCGCTGCTCTAGCCAAGAGCTTCTTCCCCGCCGGCAGAACAAACACAGCCATGCCTCGTTCACCACGTCGCGGATCCCACACCTCCCGGAACTCTGCGTTCGGCCGAGCCTTTCCTGTGCCACGGTAGTCATTGACAAATCGGGCCTCGTTCCCCTGCTGGTCGGCATCAACGGCCACGTCCGCCTCGCGATCCAGCCACAGGTCGTAGTCCGACTCCCGCTTGTTGTGGATATTGGTGCCGCCACCACGTCCTGCTACCGAGACGTTGCCGCGGTGGTACACGCCCAGGTATGGCAGAATAAAGGACCCAGAGGGAAGGTGCTTGGCGGCAAAGAGGCCTCGCTGGCCACACGCTGGATGGTTCGGGTCCGTGATGGAGCGGATCTCGACCAGCGGACTCGGTCCAAACCTGAGGATCGACGGCACTTCTGGCAGCGGCTTCGTCGATGCTGGTGCATCAGGGCGATCTGTTGGTTGTATCTGAAGCATTTGCCGCTGCTTCGGTGAGATGCCAGCATAGACGGGCGTGGCAAGATAGGTCACCTGCGGCGGCCAGTTGGGCGGCACTGCATTTCCACCACCGGAGCTGCCTCCGCGCGAGCTGCCACCACCCCCTCCTCTTCCTCCTCCTCGACCGCCCCTGTTTCCACTACCCCCTCGACCTCTTCCACCACCTCCACCACGTCCTCGGCTGCTTTCTTTGGCCATATCCAAACAAATGTTGACCAATATGGGCTCTTGCGAAGATTACCATTGGTTGTGTGGCACGTGACACTATTTTCAAGTAAATTCTGCGCCGGATGTGATCGCATCGGGACTAGTCCCTTTTTTTTCAATAGAGCGGGTCATTTAGGTCACGTGGTTTCGCGGCACATTCGCAGCTCGGTCTACGCGTCATTCACGCTTCTTTTTTTCTCCTCCTGCATCGCACTGACGCAGAAACATGATCTGAATACGTCGCGCTCCTTTTGCTTATCTCAATCTCTATCGCCTGTTGTGGTACTGTTCCCCTTCTCTCCGAGCGCGATATGGTCGCGACGCGTCGCAGTGCGAGCAACGAACACACTGGCGTCAGCCTTCGAGCAGCTGCGGCACAGCGACAGCAGCAGCGCGAGGCTTCTGCACGACAAAGACAAAGCAGAGCGGCGGCGGCAATATCGACAAGGGGTGGGGCAGTTCCAGATGTGTACCGCAACCTCTTGATCGAGGCGGGCGTGCCGAGCCCCGCTGGAAGACGGTCTCAGCCCTCGGCCGATCCAGCAGAGCCTCCCGCGAAGAGATTGAAGAGACCAGGGCAGAAGCCTGATGTGCCTCTACGACAGGTTGTGGAAGAGCCATCTCTTAGCCCGCGTGGCCTCGTTTCAGAACAAGACGAGGGTGATGATGAGGATGTGGAGTTTGAGGACATTGCGATTCCCGAGCCAGTTGTGCAGACAACTGTGCGAGAATCGGACGACGACTGCGAAGATGATGACGATGACGACGAAGATGAGGGGGAAGGGGGTGTCCTCTTTGAGAATGTCGGCATTGAGAGCATGTCGTCATCAAACAGTGGCGGCGCATCCCTGTTTACGATGCCGCCATCCGACCAGAAAGAGGAGCCGCGCAGTCTCGAGCTGAACTTGACGGCTCACGAGGACAAGCTCACAGCTTCAACATCCAAACGAGGCGGGAAAGGCAAGTCTGCCGCAGACAGAAAGAAGCCGCTGAGCCGGGCGGAGCGTGCACGTCGTGTC
Source organism: Intubia oerlemansii (assembly GCA_020002355.1). Taxonomy (NCBI): domain Eukaryota; kingdom Fungi; phylum Ascomycota; class Sordariomycetes; order Ophiostomatales; family Ophiostomataceae; genus Intubia; species Intubia oerlemansii. The sequence continues at coordinate 15,337 of JAGKRZ010000413.1, forward strand.
GAGGTGCACAAGATGCACCTGCTGTGTCTTCTGGCGCACGCAGCACAGCGCAACCGCTGGTGTGACGACAACAAGGTGCAGGATACGCTGCGGCCGCTCTTGACGGAAAAGATGGTGACCTACTTAAATCCAGGCACACATCTCTCGCAGTTCGGACGCACCGAGTCGCTCAAGAATGGCCTGCAGCAAGCGGCCACCATGTTCCGCACAAAGTTTGCCATCACGGAACGCGGCATGCGGCGCGCGCTCTGGGCAGAAACGCCCGACCAGCTGCAGGACTTCCAGCTGCCGTCCGATATCGAAACGGTCCTCGATAAGGATGACTTTGTCGCGGCCGCCAAGAGTCTGGAGGGTTCCCGCGACGTCGGGGCCCAGCTGTTCTGTGCGCTGCTCCGCACTGCCGGTGTCGAGGCACGACTTGTCTGCTCGCTGCAGCCGCTGTCCTTCGTGACGAGCGCGCCGACCATGCCCAAGCAAAAGGCGGGCAAGGGCAGGGCCGCACAGCGTCGTCCGGCTGCACCGATTCCCAGCATCTACCATACACCGGCTACACCTGCCCAGCCAGCTGCAGACGATGCTGCATCTGCGTTCACATCACCGCTGCGCCGTCTGGGGCATCCCAATGCGGCCGCCTACAATATTCCGACGGTCGCACCAAGCACACCACCATCAGCAGCAGCAGCGTCGCGACGGATACACGAGGGAGAATCTCCCTCGCTTCACGTTGTACGCGGCGAGTCGCCTTTCCCTGTTTACTGGGTTGAGGTCTTGGATGTCGCGCATCAAAAGTGGCAGCCAGTTGACCCGCTCGTAACGTGCTCGCAGTGGCGACCAGGCAAGCTGGAGCCGCCAGCGTCCGACAGGAGCAATCAAATGTCGTACGTGATTGGTTTCTCCGATGACGGGTGTGCCAAGGACGTGACTCGACGGTATGCCAAGGCCTACAATGCAAAGACCAAGCGCACTCGCGTGGATGGTATTGTCGAACTGGGCTCGGCAACGGCTGCTGCGGCAGCAGCTGCTGCCGCTGAAGCGGTTGCCAACTCGGCAGCAAAAACAAAGGCGCCACGTCGGCTTACTGGCGCGAAATGGCTGCGTCGTGCCCTGCGCCGCTACAAGCGTGGCTACCCGACAGATGTTGACCAGATTGAGGATAGAGAGCTGGACGCCACAGAAGGCCGCGAGCCGATGCCGCGCAATGTGGCAGATTTTCAAAACCATCCCGTCTACGCTCTGGAACGCCATCTTCGGCGGCACGAAGTGCTGGTACCCAATGCTACTTCTGTCGGTACAATCTCAGCTGGCGCACGTGCACCGCTGGAGAGAATCTATCGTCGGAGAGATGTGCGTGTGGCATACAGTGCTGACCGTTGGTACCGTCTCGGCCGAGTCGTCAAGCCCAATGAGATTCCTGCCAAGTGGCTGCCCAAACCGGCCCGGCGGAAGGGGGCTCTGGATGACGACGAAGACGACTACGGTAACGGGGTTCCGTTTGGCAAAGATGATTTGTTTGGTGATGGAGACAGTGATGAGGATGGCGCAGGGAACAACAACCACGACCACAACAAACAGTTCCCGCTGCCTAATGGCATACCAGTCTACACTCCCGAGCAGACGGATCTCTACCGAGCACCTCCCGTCGTCCATGGCCGCATACCCAAGAACAAGTTTGGCAATATTGACATTTACGTGCCGAGCATGGTGCCAGTTGGCGGTGCATACATTGCCGACAACGATGCCGCGCGTGCCGCCTTTATTTTGGGCGTCGATTATGCGCCGGCACTGACGGGATTCCGGTTTGAAGGCCGGCGAGGAACGGCTGTCCTAAAGGGTGTCGTTGTGGCCGAGGAGCATGTCGAGGCAGTGCGTGCCGTTGTGGATGGACTACAGGACCTCGAGGCCGCCGCGGCAGAAGAGCGCCGGGCACGTGCAGCGCAGAGAATGTGGGCGGTCTTTTTACGCGGTCTTCGCATCCGGCAGCGGATCCGCGCCGCTGCTGAAGAGCGTGGCGAGGATGTCGAGGAAGAGGGTGATGAGCCTCAAGTCGCTGCAGGTGTTGAGGATGCCGAGGGTGGTATCACTGCGCCGCAGGATGAAGACCATGTCACAGACGACGAAGCATTGGACGATGCCAAGAGTGATGTCACAGAAGAGTTTGACATGGTCATGGACGACGAGACAGGCGAGCTCGGTGGAGGTTTTATTGTCGACGATGACGATGTTGGTGGTGGTGGGTTTATTCCGGAATAGTCCCAGGGCCAAGACACGACGTGAAAATAAACTTGCCTGTGTGTTATGCATAATGGGATGCGCTGTTTTTTGTCCAACAAAAAGGCGAATGTGATATATTTTGAAAATAAACGATCAATGAATTTATCTTTTGTTTATTATTATTATTGTTATTTTTCTAAGTTGGCCTTAATTGTTTTTTTTTTTTTTAATTTGTCCGCACGTTGGTAAACATCCATGATTTTATTTCATTCCGTTTTATTGTGATTTTAGGTCTTCAAGAAATCAAAATGAATTTCAACTGGTCGCCAGTCGGAATATCAGTAGGACCTTCACACCCTTAAAACCATGGGACGACATGTGAACGGGCACTTGCCGCAACAATGACATCACCCAGCATCAGCAGAACATCTTGTGATACTTTTTTTTCCAGACAATGGGTTTCCATCCTGTGACGGATGCGGATGAAGAACAGCCGACGGGCCTGCCCGATTAACTTGTTTTGTTACGTTGCAGGCTCGGCAGATCTCACCGCTGAGTGATTCTTACGTTTTTCTTCATCATTTTTCTTGACGATTTTTTCGCCGTGATTTTATTTTTTGTATTATATATTATTTCGACGGTATTTCGCCTCTGGGTGACACATCCAAGATCCATGACTACATTTACGCACACACTCGCACTCAGACTCACACCCACCCACACAGAGACAAACCGCACGCATCTACGGAGTAAAGCGTCTGCATGTGTGTAAGTATGTGTGGGTGTGGGCGTGGGTGTGGGTGTGTGTGTGTGTGAGTATGCGTGGGTAGTATGCCGCGGCACAAGGCACGCAGCAATGTCGTAGCGGCCACCGGGGAATCTTGCGGGCAGCCGAGCCACGCACACGCACACGCACGCGCAGATGAGGAAGGTGCACTTGCATGACCGCTGCAAGCCAGCAGCCGTCGCAGGTACCAAAGTACATGGCACCTGCCTGCATAGGGATTCACATATTCCAGGCTACAATTCTCGTGGGCGTGTCCATCTCAAAAGAGGGCAAAGAGCGGGGAGCTCGCTCAGCGCGGCAGTGTCTAAAGTCGTGCCTGCTACGGGCAGACAATAAAAGAAGAAAAAAAAATGAACCGCGGCGTCAGCTTGCATGTGGAAAATTACCAGGCACGATCAAAAATCAGAAAAACAAAGTGAAAGGAATAAGCGGCCAAAATTAGAGAAAACGCAAGTGAAATGCACAAAAATGTAAAATAGATATTACACCAAATAATAATTGAAAGAAAAAAAGAACCAAAGGAAGGAACCAAAAATCTAAAAACTCTGGGCACCACATAAGAAAAACTACGCTTGCAGCACACGTATTAGGAAGGAACAAGACAAGACAAGAGGCGGGAAGTCGCCACCGAGGAAGGGTGTGCCTGGATTAGTGCCCGAAAGTCATCGCCGTCAGCGACCGCTCGTCCCGTTAGTTTGCGCTCGCATTATCCGCCCGGTCGTGACCGCGGTCTTTTGTAGTGTAGATACAGAGTACCAAAGATACATTTTACGGGAGTATTCCCGTACTCCGTACGCCGCCGTGGCGCTTCGTTCTCGCATGGTGTCCATGTGCGTGCGTGCCAGAAAAGCAGACCAGAGTGCGAGAATGCCGACCGCCAAACGCGGCATGCTCAAAAAGCAAGAACGAGAAAAAAAGAGAATAAAGAAGGAGCGACCAAAAAACAGGAAAGTGCGGGCGTACAAAGAAGGAAGGCGCGACACACCACACAGCCACAGGGCCAGCGGCGTGGGACATGCGGCATACGGGAGTACGAGGACACCCTAGGCCACGGAGGGGTGAGTGCGGGCGTGGGTGCGGCGGCGGGTGGGTGAGGTTTGGGTACGGCGTGAGTGCTAGTGCTGGCCACTCTGACAGTGTGGTACGCTGTACGCGGACAACAAAAAGTGAAAAGTGAACCGGGAAAAAAAGGGTCACCGACGCCCTCAAAAAAAAAAAAAAAAAAGAAAGAAAGAAAGAAAGCTTAGGCCTGCCCGATCAGGCAACGTTTGGCGCTCGTTCCCCTTTCCGCCCCCCACCGTTTTCTATTTTCCATTTTATTTTCCGTTTTATTTTAATCGCCTTTGGTTTTCGCATCGTGCTTTCCGTTTTTAGGCGCCTTTTGCCGTCTCTGGCCTTTACCCTAGGGCTCTTTCCCATTCCAATTTTTGCACATTTTCGTCCCGACACGGGGCAGGTGCGATGGACAGCTGCACGAGAAGGAAGGTACATTTACTGTCCAAAAGAAAGGAGAAACCAAAAGCCCCATGGGAAGCCGTAAAAATCAAAAGATGCAAAAAAGGGGGGAACGAGATCAAAGAGCAGGAGCCCTAGACGGGAGCAAAAAGGGCAAAAGCAAACGAGTAGTACGGGGAGAGCACAATGGGCGGAAAGGAGCAGAGGGGGGGCGGCGGCCATTTACCTATCCCTTCTGTTGGCTTCTCGGTTTCGTCTCCGGTACGGCGAGTGTGCGTACGGAGTAGTAGCAGTAGCAGGAGTAGTAGCAGTAGCAGTAAAAGTAGGGAGTGTGTGGTTCCTCTTTGTTCACCGCAAGTCGGCGGCGCTAGGCGATCCAAATCGGCTAAAATACTGTAAAATACCACGGTGCTGCAAAGGTGCTGCACGGTCCTCGTATGGAGGACCGATGCACTGTACCACAGGCGATCTACGCTGTACTAGCCCGGTGGGAATGCAATGTCTTGCAGCCCCTCCTTGAAAAGTATGGAGTAGGACCCCCTGTAGCCCCCTGTTGACCCCTCTTGCTCTCCAACTAGCTACGTCATCGCTGTTTGGCGCTTTCCGCCTAGCGGTCTGCAAAAAAGGTACGGAGAATCTTACGGAGTACGTTCGATGGCCCGCTGGCCGTTCATCATTACTGGCATGTCGATTGGCATGCCCGATGAACATAACCCGTGTTGTCGATCCGCGTGTCAATGCGACGTCCAACATCGGGGTTCGAATGGCTTGTTTCAGGCTTGGAGATGTCCCTACTTTTCTCTCTCTCTCTCTTTTTTTTTTTTTTTTTTTTTTTTTTTTTTTTTTTTTTTTTGTTT
>JAGKRZ010000414.1:0-20615 GCA_020002355.1 Intubia oerlemansii
TTTCCGTTTTTGGGCATGCCTTCTATTATTACCTGGTTCTGGCCAGCGGACTCGCTCCTGCCTCTTGACAGGATACGAGGTCACATAGACAGGTCCGCCCAATCTGCAGTCTCCTTCCCCTCCCCCTCACCCTCTCGGGTCGCGACTGCCTATTTTGGACCTGTTCCGACCGTTTGCAAGTCTCTCGTTTCCTCGATGATAAACTCGAGCTCTCGTTGCCCTTCCCATTTGAATCGTTTAATAAACAGCTTCAATAGCTGTTGCTATGTGTCTCACCTTTTTCTTCCTGCTCCATCGTGCTGTCTGCATTTTTTTTTTTTTTTTTGGCGCTTGGCCGGCCCGACGCCTGGCTCAGACTTCTTAAAGTAGTTGCCGCCCGAAAAAAAGGCAAAAAGGCCAACGCGTAGGCGTCCTCATGTTCGCCTAGACCTTTTGCCACTCCACTTTCAGGCGTCTATTCGTACTGGCACCCGCTGCCGCAGGGCGACGGCGAGGCGCCTGCCATTCTAGCTTATTTTACTGGCCTGATCGGCTATGGGCTCCCGCCTAGTTCGTTTCTTACGCCGTATTTTAGTTGTATCCTTCCCCCCTCCCCCCTCTTCTCCCGTACTCCGTACGTCCCGAAGCCAGTGCTGTTGGTGCTACGTTAAATGCCTGGAATTCCCTCACAGTGACCCAGGCCGCACAGACAGTCCCCCTGCCGAGCACTATTTGCCTCGTCAATTGGGCCATCTAATTCTGTATTTTGCGTCTCTATTAGGCTTAAAAATAGTGCCCAAATTCACCCAAAAGTGCATTTTTTTGGCGGCTTAGACTGACAGAGGGCAAGTACGACCGGGTCTTCCTTCCCTTGGTCCCCTGCACCCGCTCTATTTTCCCTCGCTGTGTGCCCACTCTCCCTTTTCCCCCCGTCTCCTTTTCCCTTTTCCACTCTGCCTCTGCCTTTTCCTCTCATTCTCCCAACGCATCCAAGCCCCAAACACCTACAAACGGACTTGGGCATCGCGACCATCACCACCGTTGTCGACCGGGTTTAAAACGATTTTTGGAATCGACAATAACGACAGCGTTTCATTTTCCTGAGTCCTATTTCTTCTCAAGTAGGTTTTCCCCCATTAAATTTCGCACCGTGGCCTGCTGTTGTTGAGGCGGTCAAGGTTTGGCCATCATCGACCAGGCCTCGCCCGATCAACTGTTTTTCGTCATTTCCACGTTCCCATCCCGAAAACAATCGTCCACGTCCCCGACGCGATCTTACGACATCTTTGATCAATCTCGCTTTTACCATATCGACTTTTTACCATCGAATCTGCACCTTTTGACACCTGTTTTGACACCCATCGCCGAGCTTCCTGTCCGCGAGCCATACGCCCAACGGTCCTTTTCGCTCGTGACACCTTGCTTGCCTACACGCCCTTTCGTTGACATCTTAATCAGCCGCATCGCGTTCCTTGCGTCACGTCTATTCATCACGCTCTATTTCTCTCAACACCCGCAAACCCATCAGCTCTACAGTACAGCATCGCCCTTCACATATTTATTCGTCTTTTTCTCCACCACCTCACCGCGTTTTGGCACTGTTGCTTCTCATCTCGCACACTTGCATCCTGCACAAAAAATTTTTACACGCACATCCATTTTAACCAAAAGTAGCTGTCGACTAACATTTTTTTGTCACTCAGCTTCAATAGTTTGTCACACATTTTCTCATTCAACGACCTCGCGTATCCGAGGACACATTTGCAATCATGACGACCATGGTATGTATTTTTCGACGCCTAGTCCGAACACACTCGACAGTTGCTAACGGTTGCTGTAGGACCTGCGTGTCGGTAACAAGTACCGGATTGGCCGGAAGATCGGTTCGGGCTCGTTTGGTGATATCTACCTGGGCACCAACATCATCTCCGGCGAGGAGATCGCCATCAAGCTGGAGAGCGTTAAGGCCAAGCACCCGCAGCTGGAGTACGAGGCCCGCGTCTACAAGTCACTGGCGGGTGGCGTCGGCATTCCCTTCGTCCGCTGGTTCGGCACAGAGTGTGACTACAACGCCATGGTTCTTGACCTCCTCGGCCCCAGTCTGGAGGACCTCTTCAACTTCTGCAACCGCAAGTTCTCTCTGAAGACCGTCCTGCTGCTGGCCGACCAACTCATCTCGCGCATCGAGTACATCCATGCCAAGTCGTTCATCCACCGTGATATCAAGCCCGACAACTTCCTCATGGGCATTGGCAAGCGTGGCAACCAGGTCAATGTTATTGACTTCGGTCTGGCCAAGAAGTACCGCGACCCCAAGACGCACTTCCACATCCCCTACCGCGAGAACAAGAACCTGACGGGCACGGCTCGTTACGCCTCGATCAACACCCACCTGGGTGTCGAGCAGTCGCGCCGTGATGACATGGAGAGTCTTGGCTACGTCATGCTCTACTTTTGCCGCGGTTCCCTCCCCTGGCAGGGCCTTAAGGCTGCCACGAAGAAGCAGAAGTACGACCGCATCATGGAGAAGAAGATGACTACTCCCACGGAGGTCCTCTGCCGCGGCTTCCCGAACGAGTTTGCTATCTACCTCAACTACACCCGCTCGCTGCGCTTCGACGACAAGCCCGACTACAGCTACCTGCGCAAGATCTTCCGCGACCTCTTTGTTCGCGAAGGCTTCCAGTATGACTACGTCTTCGACTGGACTGTCTACAAGTACCAGAAGAACGCCCAGGCTATTGCCCAGGCTACTGGTGCTGCTGACGACAAGGGTCGCGCTGATGGCGCTGCTGCCGGTGCCAAGGCAGGTGCCAGCGGTGCCATGCCTGCTAGCAGCCGCACTCGCGGTGGCAAGGTTGAGGACCCCGGCCGCATGGCTCCGGGTGCTATGGGTGCTGACCGCATGTGAGAGCCCCGTCTCCATGCTGGCAAAGCTGCTGTGCCTTTGTAAGTACACCGTATTTCACTTCACATCAATCTCCATACCATCCGCGTATGCTAACATACATGCAAGGCCTTGTTCTGTCATTTTGAGACCATGGTGGTGCTCATTGGAGGCATGCAAGGATTAGGGCTTACCGGGATGCAGTCATCGAATGGTGCTTTGTGAATTTTTGGGGGGTTACCTACCATCCAAAGACAGGTTGGGACCCTCACATTGCCTATTTTGACCTGCTTTGCGTGGGATTTGGCCAGTGGACAGCGCGCCTTTCAGGCGGTACTTTCACTTTGTTCATTTCCTCACCCCTCTCCCCATTCCCCTATCCGTCTGTTGCTGGCCTTGTTCGTTTTCCTTTTTATTCGCCCGTTGTTCGATTTCCGATTTCGTTTATTTTTTGGTCACAGCACTGGGCCGCCGACACCAGGCTTTTCCTGGTGCTCCGGTGGGACAGGTAGCCGGCGATGTTGCAGTTTCCTTTGGCTGATGATGCTTGTGCAGCGTCACTACCCAATGCCCACCGTCGTCTGCTGCATCGTTTTTGCTTCTGTCTCGAGCTGGACGCTACTCGCTTCCAACGACAGTGGGAAGTGCAGTTTCGATGACGCGTCTTTCACGGCTATTCTCTTTTGCTTTGTTGTCGACAACCGCCCAACTGTCTATTTCCTTTCCACGGCACCATGCTTCATTTGGCTACCTGCGACTTCGGTCGCTCTGGCAGGTTGTCTGTGACCGTCGGAGCAAGGTTGATGGTACAGAAGGAGGACATTGCAAATTTTTGACGACCATTTTGCGACACCTGTCGATGCTTCAGCCGAGAGAAGCATAGAGGTACTGCCTCGGTCGGATTTCAACTTTCAACCCTACTCGCGTTTGCTTTACTATCGTTCCCCCCTGCACTATTGCTTTCCGAACATTTTGATATTCGTGGTCGATGCCCCCCTGCCCCTTCACCCCTTCCAGTTTTTTCCTTTTACTTTTTGCTTTTCACCTGCATACGCTTTTCCCCAACTGTTTATCATTTCGGCTACATTGTTTTAGTTTCTGCGTTGATTTTTCTTGTGGCAAGTCGCTTTCCAGTTCGGTTGTGGGGAGGTAATATTTGTCAAAGACAGGGGACGAGGGGAGTTCTGTTCCGAAAGTGGTGTGAGGCGGAACCCAGATTGCAAAACACATCCACCTATACACGCAGCACCGAGGATGCGAGGAGGACGTCGCCGGCAGCTTCTCTCCAAACAACAACAACGGACAGCCTTTATAGCAGAGCATGCTCTGCCTTGTCTGGGACAGTTGTCGGCAGTTTGTCGTGGGCGGCATTTTGGTTGGTGGCGAGCGTGAGGAGAACCAACTGTCTCACGCTTGAGCATCACGCGCTCATGGCGAAGTTTCTTCTTTACATAGAACAATTAGCGTTTAATTTTTCAATTCAGTGTTGACCACGTGTATCATGATAGCTGTAAATGTCGCATGACGGCGTTCGCCTGACTTGCAAATGGCCATGAAAGTGGCTGGCAGGTGCCTGGTTGATGACGGGTTGGTGTGCGGCACGTGTTATGATTTAGTGTGCCATCGCGGGGAAGGAAGAAAGGGTGGCTTAGGCACCTTGGCGGGGGAAGGAGCTCCAACGAGGCTAACACTGAAGCTTGGCCTGCTGTTGCCTGTGATGTCGTACACGGGGCAGGTGCGAACGCGAGCACATTGTTCGTTGTCATGGCATCCTTAAGCCAGAATGGAAGGCGCGTGGGATCAGTATAAAGAGCAGGGCAGGAGCAGCCCTTGCTCTTTCCCTTGCCCACATCTGCGCTTGTCTTTGTTTGCATCTTGCTCTCATTCATTCTCAGCTGCCTCCTGCCTCTGGCAAGTGCATTCCTCGACCGCCAGCCGCTGCCCCACCTTCCCAGGGCGCCTCTCTGACGTTCTTTCAGCTCGCCTTGCCCAGACCCTTTTTCTTTTTTAATGCTAGCAATAAGCTCCCCCTTTCACAGATAGACTTGCGCGGGGGAAAGAGGCGGCACGAAGACCAATCTGATTTACCTACACGACTTCGTGGGGTCCTGGAAGACTGTGTTGCGCTGTGCGTGAGACATATTGTTTTGAGTTTTACCGTCACTGCTGTCGCTGTCATTTTCCGAATTCCTTCTCCTGTGCACTTTTTACGGTGTGTAAGACGACGGCACTCACCGCTGCCAAACTCTGGAACTCTCCCATAAACATGGCTGCAGCTCAACAATCCAGCACGTCTGTCAGCGACAACAACGACAGCATGGTTGCCCTCCCGACGCTCGATCTTCTCCTGCTCACGCTCAACTGCGCAAAGACGGCGATCCACGTGCCGACGTTTGCGACGCAGCTGCAGCAGGCACTTGTCGACCGACCCGCAGCCGTGCTACCGGATCTGGTGGTGTTGTGAGTTCTGCATGCTGCAGTGTTTCTTTAGCCCATTGGCCTATACCCATTGGTGCTTTTTTTGTGACCTCTTGTCTCTGACTGTTGATAGCGCTCTCGAAGAAGTCTCGCCGCTGGGCCATGCCTTTGCGGGCTCGTACTTTTTGAACCCGTATCTTGCTCGCTTCGGAGAGGCGCTGTCTCTTGCGGCGGCGAGCGTGCAAAATGACACGACGCCGCACGATGCCGACGACAATGATGACGAGCAGGCGCCACTGACGGGCGCCGGGGATCTGGGAGAGTATCCGTACCATTTTGTTCGGCAGGAGCATGTGGGCATGACAGCGCTTGTTATGTTTGCGCGCGACCCAGCAGCCATCCGCAGCGTCGAGGCTGCTCATTGCGGCTTTGGTGTTGCTGATATGGGCAACAAGGGTGCTGTGGGCGTGCGCATTGGCTACGGCGACAACAACAGCAGCCTCACGTTTGTTGCTACGCACCTGGCGGCCATGGAGTGGAATGTGCGCCGGCGCAATGCCAACTGGCGGAGTATTGTCGGAGGGTTGACGTTTGGGAACCCCAAGAAGCTGCTGGAAGAGGGAGAAGCGAGGTCAACAACAGCAGCAACGGCGGCTACAGGGACAACAACGTTCCGGGCCGGCCGTCGGACCGACGAGGCGGCCAGCACGCCGCAGACACCGGAGGAAGAGGCCGAGGCAGCGGCCGCGGATGCAGCCGGCGACGATGCGTGGCGGCTGCTGCAGGAGCAGCACGATGCGGATGTGCACCGCCAGCTGCAGGACATGTCCATTTTCCAGCACGACACCCTGCTGTTTTTGGCGGGCGACTTGAACTACCGTATTGGCGACAAGACACCGCCAGAGGATGCCACGTTCCCGACGGCCGAGACATGGCCCGACTTTTTGGAGCGGGACCAGTTGACGGCCGAGCGGACGGCCGCCCGCGTGTTTCACGGCATGTCCGAGGCGCGCATCAACTTCCCGCCGACGTACAAGCACGACGTCGTGTCCGATGAGGACCTGGCAGCCGGCGTTGTCCCCGACAATGCCGACGAGCTCGAGAACAGCAGCAGCGCTGGTGGTCATGATGTTGTCCCCTGGCGGTATGCCCGGCATCGGTGGCCGAGCTGGTGCGACCGTATCCTCTACCTCGACGTGCCGGCATGGCTGAGCAGCAAGGGCAAGGTCGCCGTCAGCATTGACTCGTACAAGTCCTTGCCGCCGATGCGGACAACCGACCACCAGGCTGTTTATATCCGTGCTACGGTGCCCCTTTTGGGCAGCAAGAAGGAGGCCGACTACGATGTAGCTTCAGAGGCAGACAAGGAGGACCCTCGTGTCCGTCTGCCCTTCCCCCTCGACCCGGACGCATGGGCACGTCGCTCTCGCGCGCGCACGCAGGAAATGCTCGTCGGCAGTGGTATGCTCCTCTTCAATACCAAAGAGGGAGCTGCTGTCATGGCCACGGCTGCTCTCACTCTTGTCGCCTTGTACTGGATGTGGTCGGCTATGTAGCGGTATCCTCGTTTTTTGCTTTGCTTTGTTTCTGATGTCCTTCTCTCGCCACTTCTGTTCCTATACCATGTGTCCTGGCGTTGTGCGTAACTTTTTCAAGTTCTCTCTGTGCTCCTTTGCTCTTTAATTGTTTCGCGTTGCTTAGTGTGTTTCCTTTATGAGTATCAACTACGTCTTCCATATTTGCAAATACCATATATAATATATACAGAGCCCGCCCTGGTATACTACTGGTAATCAAAACAGCAAAACAAAGTGAAGAAGAAAAAAAATAAAAAAACCCGAACTTTGTTAAGCAAAGCAGTGACGTATATGCCCCCAAGGAGAAAAAAAGACCGCTCATTTGATCGTGACGCCATAAGCATATTTCCAGTGATTAAAAATTATACCAAAAAAAAGGGGAAAAAAGGTCGGCAGTGTGTGATAGAATCAGGGACCAGGGGGGGAAAAAGGGGAGAAAATGAGGAGATATGAGAGAGAAAGCCAAGGATGTTTCATAGAACGTTGGAAACCGTTAAAAGTCTTTGAAAAAGTGATCATACTGGTCGACGAGGTCTTGCGTGTAGAGCTCAACGTCGGCATCGTCTTCGGGGTAAATGTCAAAACACTGGGCATCGCCGACATAGCGCACGGGCGGGACAATGGGGCCGGTATCGCGGCGCTCGAGCAGAGCGTCCCAGTCGACGCCGGCATCGACGAAAAAGGGATGCTCCTTGACGCGGGTGGCACCGCCCCGGATATTGCCGAGGCGCCGTGAGCGGTCGACGGTGCAGAGCTGTCGTACGAGGTCTTGCGCGGCGGGCGAGATGGGCTCTTCGTCCAGACGGCCGGGGCGCGGCTGCGGGAACACGACGGGGCGCTCGAGGATCTGCCGATAAATCTCGAGCGGATTCTGGTGCCAAAAGGGCGGGTAGCCGGTGAGAAACTCGTACAGCAGAATGCCCAGCGCCCACCAGTCGACGGCCGTCGTGTGGCCCAGGTTCTGAATCACCTCGGGCGCGATGTACTCGGGCGTGCCGCAGAGCGTGTACGTCTCGGACCCGTCGCTGCCGTCGCTGCCGCCCAGCCGCTTGGCGAAGCCAAAGTCGACCAGCGTCAGGTGTCCGCGCGCGTCGAGGAGCAGGTTCTCGGGCTTGAGGTCGCGGTAGGCGATGCCGCCCTGCTGCTCGTGGAGGTACTCGAGCACGAGCACAATCTCGGCCGTGTAGAAGCGCGCCGTGGGCTCGTCGAAGCGGCGATACCGCCGCAGGTACGTAAACAGCTCGCCGCCGGGGACGTAGTCGAGCAGCAGGTAGAGCGAGTCGTGGTCGGCAAAGGAGGCGCGCAGGTTGGCGACAAACGGGTGGCCGGCAATGTCGTGCAGGATGGAGCGCTCATGACGCACATGGTCAATCTGCTTAAGCTTGACGACGGCCGCTTTGCGCAGCACTTTGAGCGCAAAGATCTCGGGCGACGCAGCCGACAGCGCCGCCGGTGGGTGCCGGTCCCGCCGGCGCACCAGCACAACGCGCGCAAACGTGCCCGTGCCGAGCGTGCGGATGCGCACAAAGTCGTCGGCCGACAGCGGGCCGGCAAAGAAGTCGGACGACGGCGTGCTCGCTGATGGTTTTGTTGTTGGCGACGGCGTGGTCTCGAGCGAGAGGCTGCGCTGAGTTTGACTTTCCTGGTCGACATCCATGGCATCGGCTGTCTTGTTTGAAGCGTTTGTATCGTTTGTACCGTTTGAACCGCCTGAAGTGTTTGCGTTGTTTACACTGTTCGCATCGCTGGTCGGGGATTGGCTCTGATGCCATAATGATGCTATTGCTGATGACGATGTCGCTGACGGCGGATCCCCATTTGCTTGCGTGCCATTTGCAGCGGCTATCGCGCTGTCGCGGCTCACCGCGTCCGTTGTGTCCATTGTATGCTTGCTGTCGTTGTCGGTGACGTCATTGTGCCCGGCCAAGATAGATCCCAACGCGCTGGACGCCTCGGCCGATGACGTCGCTGTCGACGATGCTGGCCCTGGCCCTGACGATGCTACCGGTGGACTTGTGTGTAATGTGGCCATGTCGAGAGGGTGCCGTATATTTCGGATAAAAAGGAGGGGCACGGAAGAGGACGAAGAGGAGGCGGAGGAGAGGGGATGCAGAAAAAAGCAAAAAAAAAAAAAGAAAAAAAAAGAAAAAAAAAGAGGGAGCAGTAGGTGGAAAGACGAGACAGGGGGCTGCTGTTAAAGGTACCCAGTCAGGGATATAATGGATAATAGTGGGTGTAACTTTTCGTAAGACAAACGTCGTGTGTCAGGGACCGAACGGGGATGTCGTCGCCGCGACGAAAAGCAAAGCGGAGTGGCGTAGGGGGATCCCCAAGTACTTCCCTCTCCCCGGCGATCAGGAGCAAGAGAGGTTGGCAAAAGCTCGGCAAGACGGGGCGACGATCAGCCAAAGGCGGGTGAGGCTGTGAGAGAGGGCGGGCGGGGCAGGTACGAAGCCCTGTGCAGAGCAGTGGAATGGCCACGGCTGCAAAAAATACGGCAGGCGCGACCGAGCGATGAACAGGGACACCCACAAGTCAGAAAATGGATGATACAACGATGAGACAGAAAAGAAAGATGAAAACAAGAGAAAATAAGAGGCCGATTGCTTCTGTGTACAAAATCATGTAGATGCCCAATTATGCATGATGAAATGAAACAAAGTCATGTCGGCTCCGGCGGAGGGAGCTTTCCGTGGATGGGGTCCAGCCGTGTAAGATGGGGGGCGTGAGATGGGGGACGGGGTACATGGAGGCGTGCGTAGCAAGCAGGTCCACAGAAATAGAGGTACTTATGACGGAGTGCCCACGGGGCACATGCTGACGGCCAACTTACCGATGCGGGCACAAGTCCGAGCAGCAGTCTAGAACCTTGCACGTGACGCTATCTTATCGCCCCTCTTACTGCGATCACGACACGGCATCTCCGGGGCAAAAAAGTTCACGATGATGTGATCGCGGGCGTGGTGGGGGCGGTCGCTTTTTTTTGTTTTTTGATTTCCTCTCCAACAACATACATTCACCAACCATGTCGTTTGACCCGGCGGTGTACGACGGCATGGACCTGGGGAAGCCCGGGCCCAAGCAGCCGTTTGCCGCACAGCGCGGCTATGTGCACGCGACTTGGGCGCGGACCTTTTCGTCGCGGCCGGAGCTGTTTGTGCAGCCGGAGACTGTGGCGCAGGTTGAGCAGGTGGTGAAGCTGGCGCGGCACCGGCGGCGACGGATTACGACAACGGGCAGCGGCCACTCGCCATCGGACATTTCCCTGACGAGCAGCTGGCTGGTCAACCTCGACAAGCTGAACCGCATCAAGTCGATCGACAAGGAGAGCTGCGTCGTGACGGTGGAAGCGGGCATCCGGTTGCGGGACTTGAGTGCGGTGCTGGCGCCGCAAGGCCTGGCGTTGGCCAACCTGGGCAGCATCAATGAGCAGTCGCTGGCGGGCGCGTGCGCCACGGGCACGCACGGCAGCAGTCTGCGGCACGGCCTCATCTCGGACGATATCCTGGCGCTCAAGATTACGCTGGGCGATGGCACGACGCGCGCGTGTCGGCGGGGCGCCGATTCGCAGGAGGAGCGCGACCTCTTCCAGGCGGCGCTGCTCTCGCTCGGCGTGCTGGGCATTGTGGTCGAGGTGACGCTGCGCGTGGTCCCGGCGTTCCGGCTGCGGTGGCGGCAGACGGTGGACGCCGACACGGTTGCGTTTGCGGCGTGGAAGAAGGGTGACACAGACGGCACGGCACGCAACAGCCAGCTGTGGTCGCAGGCGCACTTTGTGCGCGTGTGGTGGTTCCCCTACACGCGGCGCGCGGTCGTCTGGCGCGCCGAGGACGACACGACGGGCGAGGCCGACTACGCGCCGACGAGCTACTACGATGGCACTTTGGGCTACCTCGTCTACCACAACCTGCTGTTCCTGGCCAAGTTTGTGCCGCACATCCTGCCGTGGGTCGAGTGGTTCGTCTTTGGCATGCAGTACGGCTTCCGCAACGGCTCCACGACCGAGGGCCTGCAGAGCAGCGACAAGGCCCTGCTGATGAACTGCCTCTACTCGCAGTACGTCAACGAGTGGGCGATTCCGCTGGCGCGTGGCCCCGAGGCCCTGCAGCGTCTGGGCGCATGGCTCAACCGCCTCAAGCCCGGCGACGAGGGCTACGTCGAGCACGGCATCCCCTACTCCGCCGAGGGCCTGTACGTGCACGCGCCCGTCGAGGTCCGCGTGGCCAACACGGTCGACGACGCCGAGAAGCCGCTGCTGTCGCCGGCCAAGTTTGACACGCCCACGCTCTACCTCAACGCCATCATGTACCGCCCCTACCTGCTCGACCCCCCGGGCACCGAACGGTACTACCAGGCCTTTGAGTGGCTGATGCGCGATCTCGGCGGCCGGCCGCACTGGGCTAAGAATTTCGGTGCTGACCATGGCGCTCTGGCTCTCGCGTACGGCAACGACATGCGCAAGTTTTTGGATGTGCGCGAGATGGCCGACCCGGAGGGCGTGTTTGTCGGTCCATGGCACCGCCGGTACCTGCTGGGTGGCGAGGAAGATGGTGCCGACGACGGCAAGTTGCTGCCTCTCGAAGAGCATGAGCAGCGGCGGACCGTGGCGAGTGACAATAGCGTCATGGTGACGAGCTCCGTGGGCGTGGACGGCGCCTAGTCTCGTGTGTGTGTGTGTGTGTGTGTATGTGCCGTATGTGCCATCTATCACCCATCTTGAATAATCATGTTTTGGAAACCATCTCTGTTCATTTTGGGGGTTCGTTTTTGTTCCCGCTGTGTACAAAAGTTTTCCTTTTTTTCTTTATTAGATTCCTCTTCATAGCCCGAGCAGCCAATCTACAATGGAAGTACATCTCTCTCCCGTTTCCCGTCTCTTTGTCCCCTTTCCTCTTTCGTCTCCGTTCCATACTTTCATGTCTGTCTCTACGGAGTACATCTTGTCTTCTTTTTCTCTCATCCTCCGCCCCTTCCCTACCTGCCCTTTTGTCCTCCTTATTTTGTTGGGACTGCCACGCTGCGCGACGTCACCTCCGTGCTCCCGTGCAAGGCAAGATGGCGCCATAGCAACGTGGCAGACAGCGATGCTCCTCTTTAAATTTTTTTATCGACATTACTTTCCGGAAGGGGAATATATGAGACCCGTTTTGAATGGACAAGAAAAAAAAGTGTATGTGCGGACGAATGCGGGCAGCCATCCGTCTGCTTCCGATCTGTGGATGTCCTCTTACCTATGCTTTTTTTCTTTTTTTGTATTTGAGCAAAGATCGTGTGGGAAGAGAAAGGACGTTGCACCCAGACGCGTCACTCGTTGTCGTTGTTGCTTGCGCTGCTGGCAGAACGCCGTGAGCAGTCATATTTCATTGACACTTTGACAAGTCAACAAAGTCCATGGACAGATGGATAGATTGATGGGGGTGCCCAACAACTGGGAGGCACTGAGGGATTGGGCTGTCAACCAACGAGTCTATAATAAAAAAAAAGATACATTCAAGGGAAGGATCAGCCGATGTTGTCTCTTCTTTGCGGATTGTGGACCGGCTTCTCGGAAGACGTGTCCGTGTCTGCCCAACCTGTCCGACTGCTCGACTGTCCGACGGTCTGACGGGAGTTTTTTGGGTTTTTGGACTTTTTGTAGGTCTGACCAATGCACCAACCGCGCGTGTCGAGCAATGATGGAACATTTACATCATGTCTTGCCGTACTTTACTCGCAGTTTTTTTTTTTTTTTTAATTCTCATTTCTTTTTCACGCGCTCTCTCCAACTAAACGTGGTACAACGAACCGACGAACGCGTGGCGCGGGACGGAGCCGGTAGAAGAAAAAGAGGCAGACGGCAACGCGGGCGGCAAGGCAGGCGGGCAAAAGAAAAGAAGAAGGAAATAAAAAAAATAAAAAAAAAATAAAAGTGAGAAAGCGACGGAAGAAATGGTGATGACAAAAAAAGAGCGGCAAAAATCTAACGCGGCACGGCGGATGCTCCTGACAATATCGGTAGACCACACCATACGGACAGTCACAGGTCGGCTTTTTTTTTTTTTTCGACGGCAAATGTTGCAGTCACTTCCATGTCGTTCATCTGCATGTTGTCTGCCACGGATGTCTGCTGTTGGCTTGTTTGTGCATCCCTGTGCACACATTCTCTCATGTTCGCTGCTGTGCTCCTCATGCTGTCTCTCTCACTCTCTTCAGTTTTTTCTTTTTCTTTTTTTTCTTTTTACTTTCTTTTTTTTTTGGTTGCGGCTGTGTGACCAGTTTGTGGACAGGTGTACTCTCTGTACACTGTGAACCTTTGCTGTTGTGTTCTTGTTGCGCAAACACGCAGAAAAAAAGTGTGCAGCATCTGGCATGAGTTGTGACCTGCAGGAAAAGGGGGGCATGGAGGGAGGCAGATTTGAAAGATGGGAAAGATGAAGGGACGAATCATGATAAAGGATGACAACGACAGCTGAGGCAGCCCCGCATCACAGCAGCATCACGGGCGGCATGACAACAATTTGTTGAATCACGGCATTGCAACATTACAAGAGTGCCACTGTTTCACCCGTCATTTAGAGTTGTGCTCAAACCAACCGCCGGCTGGTCTCCGGCTTCGGACAAAGGGGCAAAAATATGTGTTGAGAAAAAAAAGTAGAGCTGTATTATTCAAAAAAGAAAAGATGTAGATGAAAATTATCAAATTATGCCATGCCAACTTTTGAAGAGGTTGGAAAATAAGAAACAAAAAAAAAAGAACCAAATAAGAAAAAGGGGTACCAAAAAACCAAAAAAAGAGACAAAAAGAGACAAACTCCACGACAGCGTTGCCTCGACAATCTATCTATAGGTAACCATGACGATAATGAAAAGAAAAGGCAAGAAAACATTAAGAACAGACTGGCAAAGAAAAGATAAAAAAGACAGAGGGAGATTGGGTATCGATCAGGCAAGCGTGCACGCAACACAGAATGCTCACACGCTCTCGTTTTTTTTTGTTGTTGTTTTCTCTTCACACGTCTTACACGCAGGCCGTTCCGCAGTAGCCACAGGCGCGTCCCTGGATAACCCAGACCTCCTTGCCATTCTTGGCACATGTTGGGCAGCGGACACCAGGCAGCTGATGGTTAGCAAAGGGAGAAAAATTACAAGAGAAGAACAAAAATAAAAAGTAAAACAAAAAAAAAGGTAAAACATACAGGAACGCTCTTGATGCCATCCGTGGAGGACAAGGGCATGACGGGCCCCGGCAGGACAAGAGGTGCACAAGGCTGGCCGTAGTTGTCGTCAATGATGTAGGACGCGGGCGAGGGCGACGATGGTCTGCTGCCGGAGGAGCAGGACCAGGTGTCGTCAAACGAGTGCGAGGCAGACATTTCGAATACGGAAAAGTTTTCGAGGTGTGGTGATGAGAATGTGGTAAATGGTGATGGTGATGATGATAGACGAGAATGGGAGTGAGTGTGAGAGTATGGAAAGTGTAAAGGCGATGGCCAACAGTCTGACAAGGAGTCTGAGATCTGTGTAAAGTCTAAAGGCTCTGAGAATGATGAAGATGATGTGGATGATGAGGATGATGAGGATAATGAGGATGATGATGCTGAGAGTGATGATTCCGAGAAAGGTGATGATGTCGTTGAGGAAGCTCGTCTCTTTATACTCGGGCTGTCCATCTTTTATGTTTTTTTCGGACACTCTTTTTTTGTTTTCCTTTTCTCCTAGACCTTTTTTTGTTGTCTTTTGCCTCCTCCCGTTTCTTTTTTCCTGCCCACCCTCTTGTAAAACGTTTTGCCGGCCACGCAAGGTTTTACAAGCTGATTTTCCGTGTGTGGTGCCGTACTTGCGATCCGGCGGACGAGACGACAGAAAACGGCAAGCAAAACGACAATTGACAGGCGAACCAAATCAAATGGACGTCCAGAAAAAAAAAGGGGGGGAAGGGGGGGTGATAGAAAGGGACCAAAGAAACAAAAGCTCAGGCCGACGGGATGGTGGACGGCAGATGACGGCAGACAACGAATAATGACTGAACGCGGCAGCGGAAGGGTATGGCGGGACGGGAACAAAAAAAGAATATGTGAGATAGAGCAAAGAGAGAAAGAGAACAGGAGCTGGAGAGGGGTGGAGGATAGAAGGGAGGGAACTTTCGAACGCAGAGATGCCGAAATAAAAAAGAAAAGAAAAAAAGAAAAAGAAAAAAAAGAAAAAAAAGGGGGGGAGACGAAGAATGTAAACGTCAACCGGTGTAAGTTCGTTTGCCTCTTGCTGCCCTGAATAATACCAAAAAAAAAACGAAATATTTGTTTTTCAAAATTTGGTCTCTGTTTGTTTGCTTGCCGATTGCGCTGTAGTCGTCGGGTGTTTGAGATGCAGTTCGACAAAATAGGAAGGAGGAGCAGGAGCAGACGAGTGGTCCAAACGTGCAACCAAAAGTGACAAAAAATTGGCCAGCGAAAACAAAATTCCTTTTTTTTTTAAAAAAAAAAAAAGAAAAAGAGTGACCACAGCACCTTGGCTAAATGCCAGGAATCGGTTTCTTTTTTGTCTTTTTTGGGGGGCTTTTCTTCGCAGCCTCTCTGCCTTTGACACGTTGCGGTAGGACACCCGAGACGGCAGGGAGACGGGAGAGAAGTACACGGAAGGGCCAGAGTACGGAGTAAGGAAGAAAGGGGTGGAGAGAAGATGGATGAGCTCAGCGGTCAACGATGCAGGAGCAAAGGAAGACGGAAGACGGAAGAGCGGATAGACGGGACAAAGGAGGAGAAATGGCACAGAGATGGAAAAGCAAGAACGGGAGAGTGCGAAAAAGCAAGCGGTCGACGGCCAAGAAGAACCAAGAGAAACAATAGCAAGACAAAACGAGAAAATAGCGGTCGTGAGGCTGCGTGTAAGCCGGTGGTAGACGACGGGCGGCTCGACGGTTTGACGGAAGACGGGAGAGGAGCGACGGGAGATGTCCAAAAAAAAAAAAGTAAAAGAAGAAATGACAAAAAAAAAAGGCAAAAAAGCTTGTGGGTGTAGGACGGTCAAGTTGGATGATGTGAATCACAAGGTTTGTAGGTGAACTTGGTCCCAAGGATATGGTTTGGGTGGCGATGTGGTCCGAGTTTGTGCCTTTTTTGTGTTCTTTTCTTTCCCGTCGGGATCTTTTTAGGTTTTTTCCTTTCTCTTCCTTATTTGTTTGAGATTTGTGCGTGTTTCGTGCCTTTTCAGGTGTGCCCGTTATCGTTGTATATTTGATGGTGTATTGTATGTATTGGGGGCTGCAGGTCAATGGGCAAACAAAAACTGAACGGGTGAGAGAAGGGAAAGATGGCGGGTGTTGACAATGTCCAAATGTGAGATGCAACGGAAAGTCTGTTCTTGATAAATAAATGACACAGGCCAGACCCAGAAACAAGAATCCGAAATGCACAAAAGAAAAGAAGCGCAAGGTAAAAAAAGAAACATAAAAAAGGACAGTCACCACCCCTCCCCATCTGCAAGATAAAGCCTTGTCTTGACCGACCCTGTAGAAAAAGGAAGAATTTAAAAAGCAATGCGCGGGGAGAATAGTATGTAAAGTGTACCAAATAAAAGGAACATACGGAGTAATAGAGCAGGCCCGAAGTTCGGTAAAGAAGAAGAAAAAAAAACAGCGTGTAAAAAAAGGGGAAAAAAAAAGCAATATCCCTTTTAGTCGTTCCGCATCGTCATTTCTTTCGGTTGTCACAGTCCGTTGTGGTTGTCCCCTCTTTATTCTGCTTCCTTTTCCTTCCTTTTTTAGGTATTTTATTTTGTTATGTTAGGTAGGTATATTTTTTTAATTGCCTTCCTAGTTGCCCCTCTTTTTTTTCCAGTTAAAAACGTGTATTTCGTATCTAGGATACTCTTTTTGTCATGTGTGTTTTCTTTTTCCGTTTTGTTTCGTTTCGTTTCCCCCTTTCAGCCGCGGCATCCCCCGTTCTCGGGCTCGGTGAGATCCTAAAGTCGGGGGACGGACGATGACTGACGACGAGGTCCGGCCGGTCGTCCGAGCGTAATAAAAAAACTGGAAAGCAAAGAAAAAAGGGACTCGTAAACACCAACTGGCATACTGCACTCCTTCATCGTGCATTCTGCCCCCCCTGCCATCCCCCATGCCATCTCTCCCTAGGTGCCTACGCCAGTGCAAGGACGAGGCTTATACATGAAGTAACATGCAAAGAGTAAAAAAAATAATAAAAAGAACGAAAAAAGCATGCAATTGACGTGTCGTTTTGTGCAAACAGCCATGCCCCATGCAAGTCCTTGAGAGTGTATGGGAGAGGAGGTACAAGGAGTAAGTACCCGTGCTTTAGCGCATCTGGGTACTGTGTACATACGTCTACGAGGCCTTGTATGGCAGGGGCCACCGCAAAAGCTGTGCAAAGGCTGTGCAAAGGCTGTAGCATACCTCTTTGCCCAGATGCCACTTGCAGGACAAGATGTATCCCACATGTACAAAGTACTCCCGCACATCCCATCATGGCCATTGCCCATTCTTCCCACCTTGCCGCTCCCTTCTCACCTTGATCGACAGGCCCGCCACAGGCGAAACTTGTTGGGTGGAGCTTGCCACGACAAGAAAACGACAAGAAAGGAAAATGTCACCGCCGCCAGAGCCATGCAAAGGTGTACGACGATTGGCCAGAAAACGCATGAGCTTTCTGATTCGCCAATGTCCGCAGGTTTTCGACTTGTTCAACTTTTTATTTATTCTTCTTCCCTCGCGAGCGAGCCGCTTCCAGCCCGGCGGATGCGAACGACAAGAAACAGGAAAAAATATAGCAACAGGAGAAATCAAAAGAGGGAAAACATAAGAGGGAAAAATAGGGCCAGTGCGAGTACGAAAGAGAATGAGAGAGAAAAAAAAAAGAAAAGAAAAACGACGGGAAGAGCAAATATGATATGACAGCAAAACGTAGTAGCGGCGGCCAACCGAAAAAAAAATCTCAGAGTACTCCGTAGTCTCCGCCTGCAAGTACTCCGTACATGTATCTTACATGTAAAAGATACATTACATGGCCTCTGAGCTCCGTACTCCGATCCCCAAGCCACAGCAGTGGTGCCTTGGTGCAGTGGGGCACGACCCGCACACGTACACGATACATAACTGGAGCAGGTACGCCTTTTTTGCAAGGGACGGCATGACCGAGCGGCCACGTGATGACCGGCAGGCAGCGAGAGCGAGGGGAGTAACTCCGTACGGAGTACCTACGGAGTAGGATATCGTAATTACATCATGAGAAGAATTGGGCAAAAGATCAGACGAGCCCACGCTACATACATGTACTATCCTAATATGGCATGCACCGGCATTGCTTCCTTGCACCGTGTGTTGCCTATTTTGATTTTTCATTGCTTTATTGCCCCCTCCTTCTCCTTCTTTTTGATTTCTTGTCTCATCTTCTTCTTTTTTTGCTTCTCTAGCTTCTCCAAATCTCGGGGATGACCCCGGCCATGCCGGATTTTAGCCGTCTTTCTCTGCTGGAGCACTGTGCATTCTGCACTTTGCATTCTGCATTCTGCACTCTGCACTCTGCATGCCCTCGACCCCTTGCTCGTGTGCTGTCTGTTCCCCGTATCTGACATGCACGCCGTGCTTTGATGCATCTGTGTATCTGCTCCGACTCGGCCTATTTTTCATCCTCGTAGCTTGTTTTGACGTCCTTGTTCCTGGAGATATCAGTTTATTGAACCCCTGCTGTCTTCTCCCCGCCCGGATCTCTTCCGGTATCTCAAAACTGCCATGATAGACGACGTACTTGGTATACGGAGTGAATAATATACATGTGCATGTATATGTATATGCAGACGCACGTATACCTTACTCGTAAAGAATGCATACTCGTACATGCCTCAATGGTGACTGACAGGACGTTGTCAGATATCATAGAGGTAGGGATCACCATATTTTTTGGCCCTTCTTTGGACTGGCCCTCTTTTTTTTTGCAGGCCATGAAGTCTTCTCTTGCTTCCCCTATCCCTGCCGCATATGCATGTGATTGGGAAAGGAAAGGTGTCTCCAGACGGCCTACGGAGTACGGATACCTAGCAAAACCAAGGCATGGGTATGCCATGGGTATGCCATGGGTATGGGCGTGGGACTTGCACCTCCATCGACTGGGGAAAAGGCGCAAGTGGAGGTCAACAAGGTGTGAAAAGTACATGTAGTACAAAAAGGAATCTGAAAAAAGGAACTAAAATAAAGAGAAAAATGATGAAAAAGATAAATTCAAAAAAAAAAAAAAAAACCAAAGCATAAACACGGGATGAAACTAGGCATGCAGGTAAGTAAGGCACTCGTACGTCGCAGCCGTAGCTCGGCCGAGCGTTGTAGCGATGCATGCAACGCTGCTTGCATCGTGCTGACGTGCTGCATCTGTCTTGTCTTTGTCCGATTCTGTCCCCCCTCCCTCACATTACATCCCTCTCTCCGTCTCCTCCCTCTCCTGCCTCGTTCTGGCTTTTGGTTGGGCAGCTTTTCTATGCATAATCTACAGTGACAAATAATCAAATAATCGGGTATCAGAAACTTTACAAAAAAGAAAGAAGAAAGAAACGGAAACAAAATATATGTATGCATCCCAAAAAGCCTTCATCACTTTCAGCAGCTCAGCCCCTCTCTACCGTAAGACATGTATGCCCTGCCAAAAAGTTTGTACATGTAGTTCAATTCCCCAAAAGGGGATATTAGGTATGAAACAATGGCATCATCAGTGACGGGCGACTGTCGACCGTCCTGCGGGCCGTCTTCATGTCTCTCCCACCCCGTCCCTTTCCCTTTAAAAGATACAATGTATCCTAAAAGCGAGTTGCGAATAGCGAAAGGGTTTTGTACAGAAAAAGTACGAGGACGAGCGCATACGCCGTACGAGTCGGAGCAAAGACGTAGAAAGTACTCGTGGAAATTTCCCTCGTGCCATGGCGCCCGCTCTCTTTTTTTTGCTCCCCCCTCCTCTCTCTCCTCTCGTCTTGTTGTGACCTGTCATTTTTTGTTCTTAACTCGCAACTTGTTGATCTTGCAACCCAAGTCGAGTCAACTTGGCTTCTCGACCACTCGTTTACTCGTTTCGTCCCAACCCAAACGAATACAACGAACACAACAAAAAGTGCCAAGAAAACCAGCCAAGAAAAGAAAAAAAAACATGCACACCCCCGATGCCACGCTTAAGCAAGATGCATTATCGACGAGTAGCGAAATTTCCCGTACACTCCAAGATGCACCACCATCTTCACCCTACGTCTAGTGCATGGGTATGCATGTGTGTGTGTGTGTGTGTGTCTGTTACTACTCCGTCGACATGTATTTCGCGAGTGTGAGTGTCACGGGGTATTTTGTATATGTATCCTCTATGTATCTTACATGTATGCAGGCGGGAAGCTGGTGCAAAAAGATACCTCATGCGCACGGGCCAGAACATTTATTGGTGGCATTGACGCTGGCTAAAATAAAAGAAGCCGCATGGGCCAACATGGGATAGCTCAAGCCCTGGTAGGGAGACAGCATAGAAAACAATATTGGACGACATTGGACGACTTGGGACGACAGGATACATGCAGTCCACACCAGTCATGACATTGTAAGATACATTCTTAGATACATGCAACTCCAATGGGGATCACTGCATGGCACGGGGCTCATTGCGCGCTTTTTTTACTACTTTGAGTCGGTCTTGTGTCCGTTTTCTTTTCTTTTCATTCCTTTTTTTTTTCTTTCTTTTGGCGGTTTTTCTGTAAAGGTACTCATACCTTACTCTTTGGGCGTTTTTTTTTTT
>JAGKRZ010000414.1:20688-39663 GCA_020002355.1 Intubia oerlemansii
TTTTTTTTTTTTTTTTTTGAGATTTTTTTTGTTCCTCCTCTTTTTTTTGTGGCTTTTCTATCACTTTTCTGATTTTGACACCTCGCATACCTATCCAATCGGAACAACTGCTGCGAGCAAAGTCGTGGGAGATGGAGCCGATGGGTCGAGGAGCTCGAAATGTGGGAGGGGGGGATAATAAGGGGGGGAAGGAGTGGAGGAGAGATAGGGGGGAAGCTTCGAGCTGGGAGGGTTTTCGATTGGAGGGGGCTTTCAATGGGGGAGAGGGTCCTGTGGGTGTGGGCTATCACCTACGATACTCCGTACCTACTCGTATGGAGCACGGAGTATGGAGCACCTATGGAGCATTGAATCGCCGGCAGGCGACTCAATACTCCGTACATATACAAAATGGGCTATATCTTCACGGCCACATGTATTACACTATGCACTGCGGTGTAAAAATGCACTTTCCACGCCGGAGTACTCCATACTGCAGAGTTGATACTTGTCAGCTTCAGCCCACGTACCGGAGTACGATTTACATGTAACATGTGTAATGTATCTTACACCATTCCATTCCCCCAGATCATCTGGCGATCAGGCCTCTCTGGAAAGGGATAGGGGTGATTTGCGTACCCGCGGTTGAAAGCGCCCGCTTCGTTTTTTTTTTCTTGGTCTGTGCATCATTCATCCAGACTAGGTAAGCAATGGAAATCAAATAAATATATAATAAAAAGATCAAATATTTAAGAACGTCCGAAAAAAAAAACGTTGGGTGATTTGAAATTCTTCATTTGGAATGGATGGCTCGTATGGTCTGAGCTGTTCTTTTGTACTTTGATTATTTGCTTCCTTTTTTTTTGTTTTGCTTCTTCCCCTACCTCGTACCTACCTGGTTCACGCTCCTTTTTGCACGGGCACCTTGGGACTCGTTTGATCGCTGTCTTGCTTAACCCTGTTTGCGCATGTCGAGGTCGTTGGGCGTTGTGCCAACCCTCGTTTTCTTCGGTTCGTTCGTTTCCTCGTTTAGGCATGTTCCTTGTGGGATCAATATTTCTTTCCTTTTTCTTCTGTTCTTCTTTCCTTCTTCTCGCTTATTCTTATTCGTTTGGTTACGGCACGTCCGAATTATGAGACATTCATAAGGATTTTCCCACCTCCCCGAGGTTACCTGACAGAAAATCCCCAACGTTTGACGTCGCACGGCATCTTTTGGTATTCTCCGTCCTCTTGTCACATTGCGACGATTCTTACCTAGGTTGGTCGCCTTGCCTGTCCCAATTTTTTGGCGCCCTCTTTTTTTTTCTCTTTTTCTTTTCTTTTTCCTTTTTTTTCGTTTCTTTTTTGTCCGCCGTTCCACACAGGTTTTTGCGCTCACATTGGGACTACGAGTATTACATGTATACTGACCCAGTATATACACGTATTATCCATGTCGGACCCTCAGCAACGAGGCTCTTGTGCCTCACGGTATAAAAAATAGTGCTAAAAAAAGTCCAATCACGTAAAACTACACATAAAACCCAGCTGAAGCAGAGCCAGCGCCAGAAAAAAAAAGTATAACAACAAGAGCAACCATATCGATGGAGGACCCCATCACACTACGGAGTACGGAGCGGCTGATGCGAAAAAAAAGAGGGGAGCTTCGTTTTAGATGGCCAGCGCTTTGATAAACGTGGGCTGACAAAAAGGTTGCCAAACGGGAGTGAAGAAGTAACAAGGCAAAATATGTTTGACACAAAAGCAGTGACCATAAAAGAGCAGTGATCAAAAATGTTTTTTCTTTCTTTTTCTTAAAAAAAATGGAAAAGAAACATTGTGATCCAAACGACCCAACTTTACAAACAAATACAATATGAACCAGAGAACCAGAGGCTTGACCCAGAGAGAGAGAGACTCGACTGAGACGAAACGAAACAATAGTCTGCGATGGAAAAGAAAATATCAAATGGGTACTCAAATGACAAGAACGAGTGGAAAAAGGAAGATCACAAAAAGAGCTCCGCGGAGATAAACCTCATGAAATAATGAAATATGCACTCACCGAAGATAGGACAATACTCCGTACCAAATGCCGCAAATTTGGGTCGTCATCATGGCCCGGGCCTTGCGAGACCAAGTCGGCACCCTTTTGTACGCCGCCCTACGGAGTCCGCCGTACCGTCCTTCTATTGATTATTTTTTTCTCCTTTTCTTCTCTCTCTTTTTTTCTTTTTCTAGTGTAGTATTATACCTCCTCCTATCATGACTCCCGTGACCATCATCCGACGTGGGATCCTCTGGAGCCTTGCGGGTATCTCGCATACAAAGTAAGGGGCGAACGCGGAAAAAAAAAGCCATATGCCCACATGGCCCAGATGCCAACATATAGCGAAATGCGAAAGGCGATATGCCAAAATACGCGCAAAGTGGGAGGGTGGAGGGCGGAAGGCGGAGGGCGGAGGGCGGAAGGCGGAAAGCGGAAAGTGGAAAGCTGAAAGCGGAAAGCGGAAAGCAGAATATGGACAGCAGAAATCCTGCGAGAGGGCAAACGCGGAGAGTGTGGCGGCGTGGATAAAATATGTACAATGCATGCAATGTCTGGCGAATGCGAGGGCAGAGAGGAAAAAATAAAGGACATAGTGTACAAAGTAGGTTTTTTTTAAAAAAAAAATATGTATATATATATGAGGCGAAATATACGAGAGTAGGTAGATGCTTTGTTGTTATGCAGTAGTACGGAGTAGGTAAAGTCAGGACGGAGAACGTGTAGGTTGTGAGGGGGGAAAGCACCGAAGAATCTCCATGTTGCATGAGAAAAGGAAATAAGAAACCTATAGGGAATAAGGAATAGGCCACGGAATATGACAAAAAAAAAAGAGATATTGGCGTCATGCATGCACGTCCTTTTTCTCTGTAGCATGATTTTTAGTGCCGATTGCCCATGCCGGCGGGAGCCACGGCATTGGTTGATTCTTCACACGAGGCAGAATAAACAAGCATGCGAAAAAAGACGAAAAAGAAAGAGCACCATGCACTTACACCCTTTGGGTTGGTTCTTAAAGAAAATGGGCGCGTATACGATGCACCGGCCGCATGGAACGTTTTACGCAAACGAGAGTGCATGAGGGAGAAAAAAAGTTTTCATTTTTCTTCTTTTTCTTTTTCGTCCTTTTTTTCACATTTTTATTTCATTTTTTTTTTGCTAATAAAAAAAGAACAAAACCTTCCACTGCAAAAGGGTGGTGTATGGGCTGTCACGCACGACGGGTTCCTACCAGACCGGCTCTTGAGCAAGGGCCCGGCCTTTTGAAGGTAGGTAGGTACTAATCATTTTATCCGCGTCGTAGCTTTCTTTCCGTCTTTCCATGATGCCCGTCAAATTATGATTGCTGGGTCGGCAAATGCTCGCTTGAGGCAAGTGCCCGTTTGACATTAGCCATAAACAAGAATGGCAAGGAACCGGTCTGCTGCTTTGCCACCGACACGGCGGCACCAGGGCACCACCCCATTCCCTCTCCCAAAAGGGTCCCCATTCGGTCAGGCGTCGGTTAGGGTCAGGGTTGCTTGAGCAGGGTGTATCAACTGTATTTTTGCTTGGATCTTGAAAAATATCCCGTCAACAGGCTAAAAAAAAAAAAAAAAGAAAGATAGAAAGAAAAAAAATTCAATACCAACCACAGGTAAGTACTCCGTGCTGGCGACATACGGTCTACGACGTACATACTGGATGCAGGCAGGGGGTGGCGATGTGACCATCGCGGCCAAACAAAAAAAGACCAACGTAGCCAACGATATAGGTACGGAGTAAGGATGGCCGTGACAGCCGCCCAACAGCCCAACCGCCCAACCGAGAATGACAACTCATCGTTACAAAACCAACTGCATGTTACAACATCGATCAAGATCTGAGAAATGACAGGAACGACACCGATAAGATCCGACGAGAGGGAAACAGACAAAAAAAGAGGAAAAAAAGGTAAAAAAACAATCGTATTTATGATCACAATATGATAATAATCGCGGAAGCATACATGTACAGAATTTCCAACCGGCCCCTGTGGGGGGACGTTCGTTTGGTCACACCCACCCCTTGTGTCCATGACAGGTGGCGGTGGTTGCACACGCAAGCTGCAAAAGCATCCCCGTGTCCAACAAAAAAGGACACATAACGATCGATCAAGGAGCGAAAAAAGCCGAAAAAAATAAAGGACAAAAAAAAAAAAGAACAATTATTGAAAAAAAGGAAAGAAAGAACCTGTGCTGGTATATGTGCCTGTAAACCCGAAAAACCAAGAGTAAAAAAAAAAAGAAAGAAGGAAAGAAAGAGACAGGAACCAAATATCGCCCTCCTAGATCACCAGAGAAATGATAAACAAATGAAAATATGATAGAAAATGGCAAGCGGACAGACAGCGTGCAGAAAAGGAGAGACATTCAGAAACAAGACAGGCACGTCACCGGACCAGCTTCTCAATGCGCACCAGAAGTCTACCATCGGTTTCATTGCCGTGCGCATCCAAAAGGTGCACAAGGCGGTAACCCGTCCGAAGCCGGTCTAGACGGATACATGCCCAGCCGGCCAATGCGTCGCTGCGGCCTAGGGTTTTCTGTTTGGCACGCTCCTGCATCACTCTGGTACCCTCGTCCTCAACGTAGATACTGAAGTTCGGTCAGAAAGGTGCACATTAAAAAGGAAACAGAAAAAAAATCATGTACAACCAAAGCGGTGATCAACTTACAGTAAGAAACTGAGAGACTCGATAATGCCGGTGGCATTGACAAACTTTAGCACTTCGCCGCGCGAGCCCCAGTCAGGCTGGTCTGTCTCGCCGACCGAGGTCTTCTGCTTGAGTGTTGCTTCAGGAAGCTTGAAGGACGTCAACTTGGCTGCAGGTGTGGTACTCGTCACGGGTGTCAGTGGAGTGGCAGCTGTCGTGGCGGTCGTGACTGTTGTGGCTGTCGCTACCGTCGTCGCTGCTGTTGCCGTCGTCGTGGTCGTCATGGTCGTTGTGTTGAGCGTACTAAACGTGTTGGACGAGCTCACAGCTGCCACTGGCGTGGACGGTGCACCGACAGCTGTCGACGCAAATGACGGCCTGGTTTTAGCTTTGGGCGTGGCAGGCGTTGCCGGCGTTGCCGGCGTTGCCGGAGCCGATGTGACAGGCGCGTTGTTGAGTGACTGCTTTGAGGCGAGCTTCCGCAGCGATGAGGCTGACGAGGATGCTTCGGGGCATCTATCCACGGCCTGCTCGACATTAAGATCGCAGCACACAACGGGGCGAAAGTGTGCATGGCCGCGACCCGTCACCACACCCGCTGTCGATGTGTCATTGCTGATGTGCTGGCCAGCCATGATCTTTTGTACCTTCTTCTCAAACGATGGCGGCAGCGGCAGGTTCTGGCCAGAATAGACAGTAATGTAAAGATCAAGGTTGCATACCGGCTCGGCCTGAGCCACTGGGCATAGCCGAGTCGCGCTGATGCTCGGTGCCTTGAGACTGGGGGTTTTTATGCTTTCCGGCTTGGCTGCAGCCGTGGCTGCGGCTGTCGGCGTCGCAGACGCGGGCCCCATCGTAGTTGCAATGCTGTCAACCGTAATGCTTTCGGCCGCTGCAGCAGCGTCTGTCTGTCGATAGCCGGGTGGCTTGGAAACCCAGCCGTTGGAGCCATCAAACATTGCGTGGTTTAGCATCATGGCCCTATCCATCTTTTGCCAGTTGAGTGCCACCATCTGCACACCACGACGCCATAGAGGTGCCGGGTCTGGATTGTTGCTGAACACATGCGTGGGAGCGTATGGGTAGGCACGCATGAGGAAATTCTTGTTGTGGTTGAACAACTCCTCGTGGTTCTTGCTGTGGAGGTCTTTGATATCGATTTCTGAGAGACTGTAGATGTGGGCGGGCATCTTGGCGTCGCGTTCCGTAAAGCCATTAAACTTCCAGCTTTCCGTGTAGATGGCAAGGCTGCCGAGCTCCTCGGTGATGCGAGGATTTTTGGTCGCATTAGCATTGACATTGCTCGCAGAGATGTCATCTTCTGACCCTGCAACACCACCCGCCTCGTTTTGTGGCATGACGGACAACGAAGCGCCGAAGCTAGACGGTGTGCTAACAGAACTGGCTCCGACCGCGAGCGTGTGCGCTGCGCGGGGCCGCTTGACCTTGACGAGAATCTTGTTCTGCAGCTGGTCAAGAGTTGGCAGACGCTGAGTTGGATCAGTGCCCTCCAAAGGCTTGTCGAGCAGGAGATCTCCCCACTCCTCCTTCATTATCTTGACCATGTTGCGTTGCTGAGGACCATTGGCATGAACCTCAAGGCTGACAATAACCGGCAGCGGGTTTGTGCGGAATGCGCTGTGCTTGACAGCACGACAGACATCGCGGAAGGGCACATGGGTGCCTAGGGTCCAGTCGCTTTTGAGGAGTTTGTGCGCATGCATGACGACGGGCTCACCATCGCCGCACTCCTCGACCTCGCTGGGCACATCGGCCGGCACAGCGACGTCTTCGTCGGGAGCCGTGACAGAGATGAGGGCAACGGTTGTCTCTGATGTCTGCGTTGATTCACAAGGCTCAGACTGCTCACTGAGCTGCGTTGACTCGGTCAGGTGCGACGCCTCAAACACTTGCGAATGTTCCGATGTCTGAGAAGGCTGTGGCGCCGGGGTCTCATCAGCTGGCGCGATGCTCCGCTGGCTGAGGCTGGAGGCACGACTGCGAGAGATCTTGCTGACAAGCCTCGTGGCAACGTTATCTAGGCTTTCCTGGATTGAGCTGGCGACTGATGTCGAGGAGATGTGGCGGTGATGCGCACTAGACGAGCGCTGGGGCTGCTTTGACCGGCTGCTGACCTGGCGCGGTGTCTTTGCTGTCGGGGGGTCCCAAACGTCGATTTCGATGCAGCGGCAGTCTTTCTCAAGCGCCCTTTTGTAGATACCGACCGACGACTCCGAAGCGATTTGATTGCCTGTCAAGTATGTGTTGTGGCTGCTGCTGATAAAGTAATGCGAGATGGGGAGGGAAAGGTCGGTGGTCCCGGTGGTTGTGAGGGGAGACATAGCGTTCCAGTTGTGCTGATAGTACCATTCCTCGAGGAACTCGCTGAACTTGTAACGCTCCTTTGTGAGCGGCCTAGACAGCTTCTCGCCCTGGATATTCTCGATGAAGTGGATGAGCTGCTTGCGCGACATGGAGTGGCCCAAGGAGGCCGGCAAGGCGGCCTTGTAGAACGAGGGCGAGCGGCCGCAGTGATCGCGGAATATGTTACCGAGGCTCATCTGAAAGATGTTGCCCAGCTGGACAGAGGGGCTGTTGGGGCCGTCTGCAGCGGGTTCAGGTAGGTCGCGGGTTGTGAGGGTTGGAAGTAAATGGTGGTGCTTTCCGTCGCCGACTTTAATGGGCGCTATGAGTAAGGTGGTGCCGACGAGACGGCTCACGACCTGGCGGCCAACATGGCTGTGATTGTGGAATTGGTGGGCGTTGTGCTCGTGGGGGGTATGGCGGTCGCGGCGGCCAAAGGTAAAGCGGCGGTGGTCTTTGCTGGACGATTTCGATGTCTCCGAAATTTGGGGCTCGCTCGAATCTTTCGAATCTTTCGACTCTTTGGGAGCTTTCGGAGCTTTGGGGGCATCCTTACTGGCCCTGCCGTCGCGACGGCGCATGCGCCCAATCTGCACACAGTTGTTAGCAACACTGCCCAGAAAGGGAAAGAAGATGCCGGTCGATCACGTCGTTGCCGCCATCAACTTTTGCAACACGAGGGGTTAAGACGAACAAAGAGACACATCGTGCCAATATGGCCGGACCCTGTCTAGGGCCGGCACGAAAGCGGCGCCGTTTTAGCTAGGGCCGGCTGATCGCGTAGCGGGGCGGAGGCGAGAGAGAGGCGAAAATCAACGGATGGTGCCGTGCTGTTGAGTCAACTGGCGCGAAGCAATCACGACCACGTCACCGAACGGGTTTTGGAATGGAGTCTTTAACAACTTGTCGATGAAGAAAGAGCTGTTGAGGAAATGTGTGTCTTCTGTACGAAGTAAGGAGGAGGAGAACGAAACGCGTCGCTCGCAGTTATATAAATCGCCTATTTTGGAAGACAGAGGCAGGTCTGTTTTTTCGCAAGGGTAGGAAGTGATGACTTTATGAATTGAATTAATCGACGGCTTCGGGACGGAGGGGATGGGAGAGATGGAGGAAAGAAGAAGGAAAAGAGTGCTGAGAACTGGGAGAGAGAAAGTTGACCCAAGTCGAGCAAAGAGTGGAGCAATAAACGAGGTGCCATTGCTATTGATTTGCCGGAAGGCGCGACGCATGGGATCGCGCTTTGCACCACCCCTGCTACTTTGCAAGAAAAGGAAACTGCGCACTTGCTCTTTCCCGTTTTGTGAAAAGCCCCAATGTATGGGCAGGAGCAAGGGCATGCCATACGGAGTAAATTTGACCAGCCTTGACAGGTGGCAGGGCCATGTTGTGTCTCTACGCTTTGCCAAGGCTCGGTCGGGCGTAATGGTCCTGCCAGCCCAGTCCCGGGTGGCCCAAAGCGAGGCCATTTAGAACGGCCTGGAGCTCTGAACCAAAAGCACGCTGAAGGAGCCCAACAGCGAATCTCAATACTTGCAAAAGTATCTTGGAAGGCGCAACTCATACGCCAAATTGCGGAGTATGTGCACAAGTACCAGCGGCCCGGCAGGCACGATTGGGTACTTGCCAAGTAGGCTTTTTTTTTGCAAGCCGGAGGCAAGACCGACGTTGCATTCTGACTTCCCTAATTGGGAAAGAACCACCCGCTGCGCCTCAATCCTTAAACCACCGAATGAAAGAGCCGCCCTGCCACGGTTGCAAAGCGTTATGGAGGCACAAAAACGCACATACACAATATATAAAAAAGAAGGGAGAAATAATAATGCTAAATGTGCCAAAGAGGCAAGAGCTCACAAAAAGCCAAGAACAGTTCGGTCATTGATTGCGGGATATTGGTTGTGGCTGTGGAGAGGCATCCGACAGACGAGAAGGAGGTACTGAGCAACGTGCAACGAGCACAAGCAGAGAGGATCGCGCCTGCCCAGAATAACATGTTCCGTGCGACAAATACCTAGATCGTAGCCCCTTCCTGTAGCGACGTGGTCGCGCCTTCCTGCCGTGCAACAGATCACGATGGTAAAAATGGAAAGTGCTTCTAAAGTGTTTTGAGGCCCCACACGGGGCAAAGAAAGAAAACAAACATCCTTTCAGATCTCTCTCTGGTCGGGCGACATTGGCCGAAATCTCAGCGACACCAGCGAGCGACTGGCAGTAAATCGACCGGCATCTCCGCGCAATTGTCACCTTTTTCGCCTTGTGCAATCGAATAAAGGGCGAAACAACACGGGTATGGCTGTCCTTGAAAGAGTCTACAGACCTCTCAAGGGACAAGGAACAGGACGAAAAACTTTCTCTTTCGATTCAGCTCCAACTATGATGTGCAGCTGTCAAGAAAACTTGGGTTCCCGATGACGTTTGAGGACGCCAGCAGCCAAGAACGAGGCCAAATGACCTCGCACGGACACTGTCTGTGCCTGGCTGTGCAGCAAGCGCCCTGCAGCCTCGATTGGTCGAGAGTTTGCTCGCCCATATCTGTCCTGGATTGGCATCGGGAGCCTTGATGCGGAGGAATTCTTCTAGAAGAAAGTGGCGAGCCGAGGACAGGGGCAATAACCTTGTTCTCATCCTGGCAAGTTTCCGATCGTTTTACGAGTGCCGCGAGCGCGGGGAGGCTGAGGCCCCGATGAGCTGCTCCACTGCCGGTCAGCATATTCCATGCCGCCTTGATCTCGAGTTTGTCGGTACGTTTGCCTCTTTTTGCCTCTGTTTGTCCTACACATTATGTTCTCTTTCATTTCTTGTTCTGACACCATACCTATTTGCATCTGTCTTTGCACAATTTTGTGCACCTCCTTTCTTGGCTGCATGACTGGCTGGTGTTGATGCGAGATGAAACACTGAAACTTTCTAGGGCGCGCTTACGCCACGCTCCCTTTTGAGCGCATCTACCTACATACGGAGTGGTGCCATTTGCGCGTCGATCGACGACGTCTGCCAGCCATTCGTTGCCGGGTATGCGCGCGTTATCTCCTGCCCACAACCTTGTGCGTTTATTGCCATGCCGTTTTGCTGGTGTTTGTTGACAGCATGCCGGATGAGCGAGACCTTTTCAAACGCGCCGAAATCCCATGCTCGTTTTCCACACGGGCCCTCTTGTGCATGCGTTTTATTGCCAATTTCCTTCTCTCACGATCGTTTATTCTACTCCTTTTGCTCCCATTATACATTACTACTCTGCACATATATATCTGTCCCTCTTCTACCCTCGTGGCTTAATAGGCGTTGCTTTGCACTACTCCGTAGTGGCCGCGATCGGCCAAGGCCGCCACTGCTGATCTTTCCAGTTTTAACCTTTTTTGATATTATTTCGTGCATGAGCTTCATTTGAATTTGTCCCTCATCCAGCCACGCAATCGCGACCCACGCATGGAATAAACCACAAGCAACCCACCTCGCCTTCTCGTGGCCAGCCTTTTTTTAAGGAGCATTGGCCTGCACCACCTCCTTCGAGATGCGCAAGCGCTGAGAGATCGACACACCTGCATCTTTTTTTTTTTTTTTTTTTTTTTTTTTTTGCTGGCCGTCCTGGCCTCGCGGGCAATGTTTTCTGGCCTCCAAAAGGACCACACCGAACACGAAAGCTGGGCCTTTTTGCAGCGGGAGTGAAGAGAGAGAAAAGGCTAGGACAAAACGCCTCGCAGCGAGTCCAGTGACTTTAATTGGGACCGTCCTGTTTTCTGCTTCAATTCTGCATCTGTGTCTTTTGAGAGTCAAACAACGTTGACCATTTCCTGCGGCCTTGGATGCATCCTGCAGGTCTC
Organism: Intubia oerlemansii; assembly: GCA_020002355.1. NCBI lineage: Eukaryota > Fungi > Ascomycota > Sordariomycetes > Ophiostomatales > Ophiostomataceae > Intubia > Intubia oerlemansii. The sequence goes on from JAGKRZ010000414.1 coordinate 31,553, forward strand.
AGCTTTGCAATTCCAGCATCGGACGTCCATCCCTTTGTTACCCGCCTCTTTATCATACTTTTTCCGTTGTTTCTGTTTCTGTTCCTGTCCTTGTTTATAGTTGCCGCCCTGTTTTTTCCATTTGCATAGCTTTCTTTTCTTTTTTACATTCTCCCTCCCGGCTCGTCGCGTCATTTCAGCTGCTCATTCCCACCTTTGTTATTATGGCTTACATGTCATATATGTGTGCATGAAAAGCCATTTACACCTTTACGGAGTAGGTGTCTTTCTCTTTGTTTGTCTCTTATTCTCTCTTTACTTTTTTTCTTGCATTATCTTTCATTTCTGTCTCTGCTTTTTTTTTTCTTTCTGTTTGTCTTGCACCTTCATGACGCCTCTGAATACCGGCTGCCGAGATGGGGAACCAACCTTCGGCGGACGCACGTCGGCATACGCAAGCATTTCCTTTTGCAGAGCGGTATTCGACATCTGAACGCCCTCTTCCGTCACTGCCAGCATCCCCGATCCAATCAACTCCCGTCAAGCACAAGCTGTCCAAGCCACAGACACGACGGTCGACGACCAATCGGCCTCGCCCAGCAGCACTCACCCCGAGCGATGTGTCCTTTATAAACTCGCCTTATTCGGGCACACCACATCCAAGCTCGCCCTACGTCGCCTCGCCATATACGAGTTCCCCCCATCTCGTCTCACCCGCTGTGACCTCGCCGACTACCCAAGCTCCTCTGTCACCGTTGCGCCCAGCTTCGGCTTCTCAGCCAGGTGCGGATACGATCAGCCCTACAGCCTTTACTTTCGAGGAGGCAGTTTTTGCTGTTACTGGCCAGCAATTCCCCGAGGCATGGCAGCCTCCAACAGCTCCTGTGCACTCTATATCTGGCATTGACCTGGGAAGACTCCAGGAGCACCAGGCGCAGCAGCTTGCCCTTGAGTTGCGACAGCGTCAGGATCTTCTGCAATACCAGCTGGCTGTCCTTCAAGCGCAGCAGCAACAACTGGAGCAGATACAGGCGGCACAATCCACACAGGCATTGCCTGTGCAGGGAGGCGAGGAGCAGCCAGACCCAGAGAAGAAGCAGAGACGCAAGTCATTTTTCCGGTCCAAGTCGTCAAGGCTGTCTGCGGCATCGGGACTGTACAAGGACCCGCGAGCTGACCTGTACGCGCGGCGTGACAGTGTGAGCTCCCTCTATTCTCTGCCGACGAGCGCACAGCACACGGCATGGGATGTCGGGCTTGTGGTGCCGAGTCCGGGTCCTGGCCCCGGGCCCGGACCTGACAGCTCTCTGCCGCCATCGGCGGGGTCACGAACATCGTTCAACTACGATATGTCGTCGTATGCTGCCAAGCGACTGCTCAACCTTGTGGATAACGATACGCTCGACCCCGGCCCGAGCCCGACACGCAGCTTGGCAACGGGAACATTGGAGAGGAGACAGTCTGTGGCAGGGTCAGAGTCAGCTGGCACTGCGGCACCGAGCTTGACACGCACCAACTCGGACTTTAAGCTGTATGCGCCGGTACGGAAATCATCCGTGTCGCATGTGCCCGGCATGGCTACTCGGCGCAACAGTGTGAGCAGCTTTGCGGCCAATACACGGCCGGCCTCGATGCACCGACATCGCCAACAACTGCAGGCACAACAACAGAAGCCGCAGCAGCCGCAAGCCCATGTCCACCATCAGAGCTGCCCACCAACCGCACTCCAACAGCAAGATCATGCCGCATTCCTTGATAGCGGTTCTTCTCTGGCACCGCCACCAGTGGTACCCGGAGAGCGGGCATCGACACCCTCAAACGGAGAATACGACACGATCGGGGCGTACAAGCTGGGGTCACTGCGCATTACCAATGGCACAGCGAGTCCGACGCCGAGCATCAAAAACGAGAACGGGTCATCGGAGCAGGAACTGGTACCTATCACCATTGCCATTGAAGTTGCCGAGCCTGATGAAGTCTTGGTTCACGATCAAGAGTTTGAGCAGCCGGAAGCACAGCCAGAAGCACAACTGCCGGATCTGAAAGAGTTAATACCCACAGAGCAGCCAGAAGAAGAGTCAGAAGACAAGTTCAAAGAGCAGCCCGAACTTGCCACTAAACATATGACACCTATCATTTCTACCGAGCTTCCCCAGCTAGCTCTCCCAGACGATATCTTTTCTGGCTTCGAGTTCAGCTCATTTGATCTCGAGACGGCCACGGCAGAGGCGTATGCCGCACCGATCAGTCAGACGGAGAGCCGCCAACCAACCGAAAGCTTTGGCAGCGAGGTTCTGGATGTTCGCGTGGATTCTGCGGCCAAGCGGGTGAGCGCGGCGGAGTCGACCAGGTGCTCTCCCCTGCACAAACCACTGAGCAAAGCAGATTCTGGATACAGTTCGAATGTGTCTGTGCGATCCTTCAAGGCGGAACCGACATCGCCCGCCAGCAAGCGGTTGTCATTCAAGGGCATGTTCAAACGCAAGGATAGTGGTGGTGAGAACGCTGTTATCGGCCACATTGCTTCACTGGATAGCAGCCTGGATGGCAGTGAGACAAGCCTGTCTGGACGCATGTCGCTCAACACACGCAGACCGTTTGTTGTTCCGCGGAGCAGCTTTTCGACAAAGCCGTATTATCGGCCAACAACGTCCGGCGCCCAGCCTGCCAACAACATGGCCCGCATGTCTCCTGCAGAACAGTGGCATGCTCGCAACCGGAGCCTTCCGGCACTGCACGAGATCGAGCAGAATCAGAATGGACCGTACCGAGTCCTGCACAGCTACAACTCGCCGTCCTACCGCAAGGTTCCCATCTTGGGTTGACAAACTTTATTTCAATTACCCATTTTAATGTTTCTCTTATCTCTTCCATTTTTTTCCGTTTTGCGAGTGTGCGCAATGTTTTCTATACCCATCGTTTTTTGGTCACTTTTTTCTTCACGATCAATGAGAGATGCATAATCCTTGAGAACAGCGCTGGATAACTACAATGAATATTAAGACAGTCTACCTCACTGATTTTGCCAAAGAATGGGAGCGTGCGATACAATGCAAACCAGCCAACGAGGCGGCACTGATGCCATGACGATAGGAAAGAAAGAAGAAAAGAGAAGAAAAAACACTAATGGGAAAATGAAATAAAAGACGCCTTCCGACGACAAAAAACAACCTTACGCAAACTCTTTGGCCCCGTAGTGCCCAATTTATCCAATAACGACAGAGACGTGGTCGTCCATGTACGGGCCAATATCGTCCATGAAGAGCGCAGCAATCATGGAGACGACGCCAAAGGCGATACTGCAGTAGTAGATCTCCCGGTAGGCGTAGGCAAACGAGCCCTGGCCGGTGGCGATGATCTCCTTGTAAAAGGCGGAATCGGGCCCGCCGATGGAGGGCATGTTGGCAATGAGCTCGGTCTGAGAGTGGGCGGTGAGGGTGATGATTTGCGTAATGTACTCGGTGCCGTTGATGATGACCTTGGGCGGGTTGGCCTGGAGGCCCTTGACGATGACGGGGATGAGGTCTTCCTGGAGGCGCGGGATGAGGCGCTTCAGGTAGACGTTGATGTAGATGCTGTAGCCGACGGCACCGCCGACGACGCGGACGGCGAGGGTGAGGGCGGTGACGGTGGCGATGAGGTCCTCGGGGCAGACAATCATGGCCACGAAGGACGAGGGGATCATCATGGCGCCGACACCGAGACCGGAGATGAACAGCACGGGGTACATGGCGCCCATGTTGTCGGGTTGGGCGGCGGCAATGGCGGCGGTGGCGGCCGTCATGATGGCGCTCGAGATGAAGAGCTGCATGCGGTTGCCGCCGCGGCGCTTGGTGAAGATGGCCAGGGCGACGACGCAGCCGACAAAGACGCCGACGCCAAAGGGCAGGCCGCGCAGGCCGACACCGACGGGGTCGTGGTTGTAGACGTTGTAGGCCTCGGTGGGCCAGAGCATGAGCACCGAGAAGAAGTTGGCGCCCGACGTGAAGATGGTGAGCATGGCGAGCCACATGGAGCGGCGGCGAGGCGGCGGGCCGGTGGCGCCGGGATGGGCGAGGCCGACGATGCGCCGGGGGATGAGGGGGTAGGGGGCAAAGTACAGCTCCCAGACGGCGAAAGCAACGAGCAGGACGGCGCCCACGACGAGGGGGGCGATGACGTGCGCGGTGTTCCACGGGTACTGGTAGCCGCCCCAGAGGATGGCGGCCACAAAGAGGACGGTGCCGGAGATGGAGAGCAGGCCGCCGACGACGTCGATGCGGGACATGATGTGAGGCCACGAGCGGATGCCGTACGAGCTGATGCCCATCTGCGAGGGACGAGGCGGCGGGTGGTAAAAGACGGCAATAATCAAGAAGCCGGCAAAGGCAAAGACGGCTGTGAGCACGCCGACAAAGCGCCAGCTCGAGTTTTGCGAGATGAGCTGGGCCCAGAGGACAGACGGCAAGAACGGCAGGATGCAAAAGATGAGCACGGCAATGTAGAGGCCGCGCTGGCGCATGGGAGCAATCTCGGCAGCACCGGCCAGGGCGGTCAGCTCGCTGATGCCGGCACCGGCGCCCGTGACGGCCATGCCGGCGATAAACGAGTTCATGCTGTGCGTAAAGATGCAGACGATCTGGCCAATGACCACGAGCAGGCAACCGAGAAGGGCCACGTAGCGGCGGCCGAACATGTCGGAGAGGGCGCCAACAAAGGGGCAGACGGCGGCCGAAGCCAGCAGGTTGCCCGTGATGAGCCATGTCCAGCGGTCGACACCACCAATATCGTTGAAAACAAAGGCCGTAATACCACCTGGAGACAGAAAAGGGGTTAGACGAATGGAAAACGGGGGGAAGAGAATGAGATGGAAACGGGGGCGTACCGTAAAGATAGAGAGGCACTTGAGCACTGGTCCAGAGAAAGGCCATGCCAACAAGGGCCATGAATTTGGAGGTTGAGACAGCCTTGAATGTCAGCAAAGATTTGAGCAAGAAGAAAAAAAAATGAGAGGGGGAGAAAGACGGGACGGAAGAGTGAATCGGACAAAAAGGTAGATGAATCAGAGGAAAATCAAGCACATGTCACGGCCTTACCTTCTTCACTTTGCCGAAACGGCCTGGTGGGCTCGTGGGAGCATCATTTTCCATGTCTGTCGTCGACGCTCCGTGCAGTTGGCCTTCGTCCAGCGTCGTGTGCGGGTTGAGGGACTGGTCTGTAGCATTCGTGTTGACAGAGTGGACAGCAATGGATGTCTCCTTGCCAGTCTTTTCGTTGAAGGCGTCTGGCTGGCCTGCATGTTGCTGCATTGGTTGGTGGTGATGGCCACTCTTCTCTTGTGATGGCGTCGTCGAGATGCCATTGGTGATCATGGTGGCCGTCGAGGTGGATGGCGACGAGGTGTCCTCGCCGGACGGTACTCTATCGGAATGCGTCATGACGAGCACGACCGTTGTCGACGCAATGAGGGAATGTTACGTTGGGCGTATTTTATTTTATTTTTTTGGTTGTTCTTGTGGTTGGTTTCGATTGCCTTGGGAAAGAGCAATGTTGTACGCCAAAAGAAGGTAAAATTAAAATAAAAAAAGAAATAAAAGAAAACTGTGTGCCTCCAAAGGCGGAGGACAAAGCGATGGGAGAGAAAGTGTTGTGATCGTCAGAAAGTGATCGTCGAGGTCGAAAAGAGGGGGTGTAAGGAGCCAAGGGGGGTGTTAAGTATGCAACCAAGGCCGCATAGAATACCTTGGTGAAGAAACGGAAGACAGCGGGGGGAAGAAAAGAGGAGAGGGGAAGGAGAATGGACAAACCGGGGGCAGGCGGAATACTTATGAAATAGCAAATAAATAGCAGAGGAGGAAAGGACAGGAAAAGGAAAAGGAAAAGGGGGGAGGTGCGGCAGGCCACTGAAGAAATAAAGTGAGTCCGAAGTGAGTCCAAGGTGAACGTAAGAACAATAAAATGGCCCTTTTTTTGGTATAATAAAACCCCCAATCACAAGACGGAAGACGACATGAAGAACTGGCAGGAGTACAGACGGCCAGCAATACAAGACAAGATGGGAACTGCGCGAGACTGTTTTTCCGACTCGCCTTTTTTGGCTTAATACGTAAAAAGACTACAATGGAAAGAGCGACATGTGTACAAAGTACATGGAGAGTTTTTTTTTTTTTTCTTTTCCTTTTTCCTTTTTTTATTCACCGGCACTTTCTCCTCATAGGTATGCCACATTCTCCCAACTGCTAGTCCCTTGCACACGTCGCTACCGTTTCCTGTCCTTTTTTTTATTCCATGCTGAGATCCTTTTTTTTCTGTCTCTGTACTACGATAAACCTCGCTTGGAGGCGTTGGCCGGCGCGTCAGATGCAAGCGGATCAAGAAACGGGTAGTTTGAGACAAGATTGAGGGAGACCGTGATAAAGGGACAAGAAGAAAAGAAAAGAGTAAAAAGAAAAAAAGAAATCAATACAGCGCGTTACACCCTCCCACCAAAAGGGATCTAGTCCTAAAAAGAATAAGGGACAAAACAATAAAAGACAATAGGAGGGAAAAGACAGGGACGGCCAACGCGAAACAGGTAGGCAAAAAAGAATTTAATGAGAGAGACAGTTGAGACGAGACAAACGAGTCACATACACGGGTGAGAGAAAAGACAGAATAATGATACTATGAACGCAGGTACTATTTCTTTCGTAGACCTGATTGAGGGGCGACAAAATGGAACGGAAAAGAGCGTACACAAAACGTAGAAAGTGCAGGCAACACAACAGTACGAAACACACAGGTACAAGGCTCCAAAGACGGGAGCGACTGCACGACTTGCATGGGATGATGAGGAAGGGACGGGGTAGGAAGGGAGGGATGAATGGGGGGGTCTGTCGCGCAGGGCAAGGGTGCGTGTGAGGGTGCTTGTGTTGCGCGCGTGTGTGTATGGCCACTTCGCATATCCCTCACTATTTTTTTTATTATAATTATTCCTTCTTTTTTCCTCGTCTCTTTTTGCCCTCTTTTTAACGGGCTGGCCTTTTGTGATCATCTACCTTTTTTGCACCGTTTTTGGGCAGTTCTCTTTGTTAATGAGACGCAACATCTCCGCTACGAGATATAGTGCTTACTCCCCTCCCCACTACATTTTTACATCACAGTTCTTCATTAACGGGATACTATAATGCCTGCCGGACTCCATGAGCACGTTTTTGTTAAAGTATGAAGTAGACGGGACGCGAACGCGCCAGACACGTGAAGATGTGCACGATCAGGTAGGCAGAAAGAAAAGAAACGAGATAGAGAGACAAAACTCCAGGGCAAAAAAAGGCACAAGCAACAACAAGCCATGTGAAAACAATAAAGATCCAAAAGAAGAATAAAGGATCTACCCGTGCTAGTGGAGTAAGGAGGGTAAGAAGCCAAGCAATTCTGGGGGGGGCCAGAACAGTCGCCTAGCAAAAATCACCAAAACACGCTATGGCTTTCGTACGAAGTGAAAGCTGACTCGAAAACGCCGAGAGTGTCATTGGGCAGAAAAAAAAAGGACGTCAACGGCGACGAATGAACCAACGCGACACTCCATCCTAGTCCTACAAGATAAATGGAATACACAAAACGGCTGCCATTAGCTCGGTAGGTTAGAATTGTTTTTGCGCGTGGTCTGTGATGGGAAAGTGTGGCTTGAACAATCTCAAGAGGTACCTAGGTACTCGGCAGTTTTTTTATTATTTGTTCGATTGCGCCGTCAGTCGTCAGTAAGCAGGTATCGTGTGATCTCCGCCTGGTGTTGGGCTGTCAAGCACACGGCCGTTGTTGGGCAAAAATATGCCAATAAAAAAAGAAACAATAAAGAGGATAAAAAGCAGGATGTTGGAAAAAGAGCCGATGGCTAATACCCCGGACGGAGCTAAAACGGCCCCAGTCAAAAAGAAAGTACTTCAGTTACAGATATGGCTTGCAGGATGTATCTAGGTAGGCTGCATGTTACGGAGTAGGTGCGAAGTACGCATGTACGTGCATAGGCGGTGGGCCGAAACGGGAAGAGAATACGGGGAAGCGACAAAAAAAGACAGACAATAAAATGCGAGATCGGCAGAAAAAAGACCAGGGCGCGTGCAACCTATTCGGCCGTGAGTCCAAGGATTATTACAGGACGAGACAAAAAAAAA
>JAGKRZ010000415.1:0-20323 GCA_020002355.1 Intubia oerlemansii
AAAAAAAAAAAAAAAAAAAAAAAAAAAAAAAAAAAAAAAAAAAAAAAAAAAAAAAAAAAAAAAAAAAAAAAAAAAAAAAAAAAAAAAAAAAAGAAAAAAAAAGAAAAAAAAAGAAAAAAAAAGAAAAAGGAAAAGGAAAAGGAAAAGAAAAATGCAGTCATGTAACGTAAGACATCATAATATAAACGTCTTTATATAACAACGATCGAATCCTTTGTCCCAAGTCATCATGATATCACCACAACTACTTAAAATCATTGAGCACAGAGTACCGACGTGTTGTGATCCACAGCCTTGTGTCTCAAAACAACCAGCATCCAAGATCTGAGACATTGACGTCTTTACAAGAGTCGATCTGCCGGGCCTCAGAAACCAACGTCAGAGTTACACAACTCATCAATAAACATCGTGCCTTCCAATCCGATGTTACACCATAACTGGAACACATTATATAATCAAGGTCTAGATGCTGACTAATCATTTAGTCATTTGATCGTTCAGCCTCGAGGCTTTACACGTGGCACATCACGCATTCCCACGCGCCGCATCTGCGGGGTGTCGTCCGGTTGTCCTAGCAGTTCCCGCGGGTGAGAAAAGTGCGTCATTGTTAGTGCCCGGTGGCTGAAGAGATAAGATACCAAAGTACAGACTGCTGCTTCCCACGGGGCCTTGGCCCCAGACGTTCCAGGGGCAAGGGGAGCATCTAGTGGGCGAGAAAACTCTGTCGTTGCAGAGAGGGAAGGCGCAATTTAGGCAAAGGCAGGGGAAAAAAAAATAGATATCCCCACAAAAGCCTTGCTACGCTGGCCGTCTCTTCCTCTGGTTGGTCGCTCTTGCCCTGGACCCGAACTTTTGGCGCTCTGTGGCCTCTGTCTTTGGGCGCCTGTTGGATCGCCTGCAGACGTAATTTCCAGTGGGCCACTAGCCCGCAAATTCCCATCTCGTCCCCCCCACCCCGGCGCACCTCACATACTGGAAGGTCCCCCCAAAGTCGCCCAGAACCACCGCCGCAGAGGGCCGCCACCCCTCCTTCCGTCCCTGTCACGTCTGATTTTGCGTTTTGTTGTTCTTGTTCCTCCCCCCCTCTCCCCTCCGCGACGCGGCTTCAAACCCCCTTCTTGATTTTGCAACCAACACAAACCCCGGCGCTCCGAGACCCGCGCTCCTTCCGAACCTCCGTGCTCCTTCCCGTTTTTTTTGTGTCACCACAAAAAAACGGAACGAAGGAAAGAGCCTTGAACCTTATTGCAGAAGGAACGACCCCCGCGCGCTCGACCGGTCCTGCCCAATCAAGCAATCCAAGACTTTTTTTTTTTTGCCCCGATCTCCCCGCGTTCGCTTTCGCTCCTTTCCCTTTTTCCTCCTCTTCCGTCCCTCATCTCCGGCGACAACAACAGAGCACACTCCTCACCACACACATACACACACAACCCACCCCTCCTCGACAATCCCCCCTCCCTCCCCCCTCTCCGCGACACCGCGTCCACCCCTTCCTCCTCCATCATGGGCCAGACACTCTCGGAGCCCATCGTCGACAAGGTAAGACCATACATTATGCTTTCCATGAACCAAGGAGGACAATACTCGTGGGTCTTGGGGGCCATTCGCGTCATCAGGCCGAGAGCAAAATGCAGAACCAGGAGCAGGAGCCGCAGCAAACGACGGGGCGACACGAGGACAAAGGCACACCAAACATGGACAGCAGCAAGAGAAACTCAAAAGATATAACGCCGCCAAGGATGTTCTTGGCATGCTCTGAGCATGCTTCGAGGATGCTTCAAGGATGCCTCCATGGCGTGGAAGAAGACCCTTGCGAGGACGACAAGGGGCGAGGGCCAATGACGTTATCTTTCAGAGAATTATTCACTGTCGCGTTTGGCTGGTCTCGTGCTCAGGCCCTACGCCGGATGCAAAGTGAATGACGCTCAAAAACACCAAGCGACAAAAGCAAAAAAAAAAAAAACACATCGACAGTTTTTCATCACTCAGTCGTCATTGTCCCAGCAGCGTACGCCTTCATCGTCTCCCTCCTTTTTCCTCGCCCCCCCGCCTCGGCATCCCGCGCGCAGTGTCATCGTTGCAGAGATTTTGCTGGTCCGCCCCGCCGCAGGTGCTGCCCCCGCCTGCACGTTCTTGCATGCACAGCTCACGCCACGACCCAAATACCCAACAACCCTGGCGGCTACAGCTATGGTCACGGCTCAAGGCCCCAAGGCGTCCCAGGCCCTGTCCGACCATGCTAGCACTGCCAATGATCAAGATGGCATTGTTTCCGGTGTACGGAACATCCGGCTAACGTATTCTTCTCTCAATCAGGCGTCCGACAAGGGCGAGGATGACCGTCTTCTTTATGGCGTGTCGGCCATGCAGGGCTGGCGCATCAGCATGGAGGATGCCCACACCACCATCCTGGACCTGCTGCAAAACTACCAGCTCGCCCAAAAGTCGCACGCTTCGCGGATCGGCTTCTTTGGCGTGTTTGACGGTCACGGCGGCGATAAGGTAGCCCTCTTTTCAGGCGAGAACCTGCACAAGATTGTTACCAAGCAGGAGTCCTTTAAAAAGGGCAACTATGAGCAGGCGCTCAAGGATGGTTTCCTGGCTACTGACCGGGCCATTTTGAATGGTAAGTGGCGACATAAAACGCAGAAAAAAAAAGAAAACGCTTTGACTCGTGTTAATTCTAACAACTTTTTTTCGCAGACCCCAAGTATGAGGAGGAAGTGTCAGGCTGCACGGCATGTGTTGGTCTGCTTACCGACGACAAGATTTATCTTGCCAACGCTGGTGACTCGCGAGCTGTGCTGGGCATAAAGGGTCGGGCAAAGCCTCTGTCGTTTGACCACAAGCCACAAAACGATGGTATGTTGAAAAGACGGCGACAAGGCATGTGTTTTGTGTATGATGCATCATCTGACCCTCTTCTTCAGGCGAGAAAGCCCGCATCACTGCTGCTGGCGGTTTCGTCGACTTTGGCCGTGTTAACGGCAACCTTGCCCTCTCGCGCGCCATTGGCGACTTTGAGTTCAAGAAGAGCGCCGACCTTCCGCCCGAGCAGCAAATCGTCACAGCCTTCCCCGACGTTACCGTGCACGACCTGACAGACAACGACGAGTTCCTCGTTATTGCGTGCGATGGTGAGTGTGGCTTGAAAATTGTTGCATTGCTGTGTGTTGCATGCGTTACTAACAACGATAGGTATCTGGGACTGTCAATCGTCGCAAGCGGTTGTCGAATTTGTGCGCCGCGGCATTGCTGCCAAGCAGGACCTCGACAAGATCTGCGAGAACATGATGGACAACTGCCTTGCGTCCAACTCGGAGACTGGTGGTGTTGGCTGCGACAACATGACCATGACGGTGATTGGTTTCCTCCGCGGCCGCAGCAAGGAGGAGTGGTACGACGAGATTGCTCGGAGGGTTGCGGACGGCGACGGACCGTGTGCTCCTCCAGAGTATGGTAAGTTTTGACGAGCGTGCCTAGCTGGGCGACAGCCGATGACGAATGCGACAATCTCATAAGCTCATGCTAACACGTCTCTTTCCTCACGTGCAGCTGAGTTCCGCGGTCCGGGTGTGCACCACAACTTTGACGACAGCGATAGCGGCTATGACGTTGATCAGGAGCACCGGTCACAGGCGTTTGGCATTGCCGGCTACAACAAGGGCCGCATAATCTTTTTGGGCGACGGATCTGAGGTCCTGACAGAGTCGGACGACACGGAAATGTTTGACCGCGAAGACAAGGACCTCGACAGCCAGGTCAGCAAGGTGGCTGCCGCAGCCGACGAGGAGGAAGCCAAGGAGGCCAGCAAGGTGGCCGACGAGGCCAAGAGCTCTGACAAGGAGGTTGTCGTCTCCAGCGACGCTGCCGAGTCAAAAGACTCCAAGGCCGAGAGTGCACCGCCGCCTCCTTCGTCATAGAAGGGTCAATGATAAGCGGAGCCGTTGAGGGGAGACGGCCTGGGGGAGAGAGAGAGCATGTGGGGGGAAATTACAGGATGAGGTGGGAGAGAAGGGCGAGAGGAGAGAGAGAGAGAGAGAGAGAGAAAGAGAAAGAGAGAGAGCGGACGCGCGCTTATAGGTGACGTATGCTTTGTTTCTTGTTCGTTCATGGCCTATCACTTTTTCCACTGTTAGCATACTTACTCTCGGGGGACTGAAATGGTGTGCATGGCTGCTTCAACTCTTGCATGTCATTTTTTGTCATTTGTCGTCACTGCTCTCTTGTTCTGCTGGGGTTTCCTTTTTTTCTTCTTTTTCTTTTATTCATCTTCCTTTTCATCACCTTTTTTCACGTCTTTTTTTTTTCTCTCTTTATTTCCTTCCTCCCTTACCCCCCTCATTCGTTTTTGCGGTCATCCATTTTATGTTAGGTCTGTCATGTGTTTGATTTTTTTCTTCTTTTTCTTTTTTTTGCGCTGCTGATGTCATTATGTATTCATTGCGTTTTGAGGTATCGTCTATGTTCTATCCTGTGAGATTTTTAAAATGCGTAATGTGTGAAGAGATGAGAAGAGAAATATGGAGATAAAATGCACATGAGATTTTTATCCCCCTTCAAAAAGCTTTCCTTTTTTTTGTCCTTCCTACAAGTGCACCTCATTCTGTTCATCACCATATGTCTGTTCAGAGCGACGACGACGGATGCCTTTCTGCTTGGACCTTAGGGCCGCAAAGGGCGACACGATACGGAACGCATCGCGCGACATCAAGTCGGGCAATCTGATCCACCTATCCTCGTCACCGCGGCGGACATGAATCTGAAGAAAAGGCGTCTTGGCATGTCCTGTCGTCGTCGACGACGACTGCTGCCGGACCTTCTCCTGGGTCATATCCATACTCATGGCATCCTGCAGCGCTCGGCATAGAGGCTGGACAGGCACCCAGCCCTCGTACTTTTCAGCCAGACGAGAACTGGCTGCCTCGCCGGCGGCGGTCACGGTGGGCCAAACGACAGTGTCCGAAGCAGACTCGCCATTCAGCAGGTCGGCCAGGAGAACGACAGGCTGGTCGGGTCCGCGGTAGACAACCTCTTCCGAGACGCGCTTGAGCAGGTAATGGTTCGTCTGGCGTGTCAGGCTGGCAAAGTGCCAGATGACGGCCATGCAGTGCGGCAGACGGTGCTGCCATGCCAGCGAGAAGAGCAAAAAGTAGGTGACCGCATCCAGAGGCGTGGCGGCGTCCTGCTTGTTAATTTTGCCATGATTGATGACTTTGACCATTTTATCGTCTTTGCCCTCCATCACCTCAAGAAGAAGAAGTGCCTGCGCCAAGTTGCGCTGCTCTTTGCAGTGTGTCAAGACAATATTGTAGGCGAACGTGTCGAGCGAGATTTGGCCGTTTTGGTGTGGCAGTGCTCGTTTGCTCGTCTTCCTGGCCATTTTGACGCGCATGTAGACCAGCAGCTCGCAGCACTCGTCAAATAGGCCGTTGCGGGCAAATGTTTCGAGGATGCGGTTGACGGCGGCACGGCTGAACCACCCATGTCCGTAGCGCTCGATCTGGCGAGACTTGAATGCATCAATAAACTCTCGGCCGCGCATCGACTCGTCCTTGACGGCGATGGCATACTCGGCATCGTGCACGGCCATCTCTTCGGCGACGCCGCGGATGGCTTGCGGCGTCGTCAGCAGGCCGCAGGCATGCATCGTGTGGACGATGTGGCGCTTGACCTCGTCGGACTGGAAGAGCCGCAGAAAGAGCAGCCAGGTATCGTTATCGGGCGGGCAGTTGTGGGCGAGCATCAGGCTTATAGTGCCGCCGAAGCTGCGCAGGTCTTGCGTGAGGGCAGGCGAGCGCAGCATAATGTTGAATGTCTGCGTGTCGAGCGGCAGATGCAGCTCTTGCATGCGCACAAAGAGGGCACGCAGGTCGGGGCGGTAGCCTTCGCCGCGGCGGCTGATAAACTTGAGGGCCATTTTGCATGCTGCTAGTGTGATGGCTGGCCGGGCTGCTTCATCGTGGAAGAGAGAGTGCAAAAGATACACGACTTTGTCATTGTGGCTCTCGGGGAAAGAAGGTGTAGAGGTGGCGGAGGAGAAATCTGGGAAAGACAAAGAAGATGATGATGTGTGCGTGGATTGTGACCTATGTCTTCTGCCATAGATCTTTGCGGCCAACGGAGGCAATGGTTTGCCGTTAACGAGAGCGGCAACGTACTTCTCCAGTGAGGCTTTTGACCATTCCCTTGGACGGGGGATCTCGTGGGCGCCGGTCGTCGTGGTATGGGGAGAGAAGACGCTCTCGGCAAAGCGTCGCGAGTCGCTGTAATGCGATGTAGACACGAGGCCCCAAATCTGCGTGGGGGCTGAACTGGGGGCCGAACTGGGGGGAGACGCTGCGTCAACTGCCGACGACTCCCCGGCATGACCAATATCCGCTTCTGCATTGTCCTCTCTGCTGATCACCTCCCCATCCTCTGACACGCGCAGGCCGATGTCGAGGCGAATGGAGGTGCTGGCGTCGATGGCTATCGCGTCTCGTGTGAAGCGAGATAGCTCGACGGCAGCACGCTGGAGCTGGCTCTCAGTGCCGGACAGAGAAACAATCCAGGCACGGTCATCTGCCTCGGGCGCATCGTCTGTCCTGCGGTAGAGCTTTACAATACAGGACGTGCGCTGCCACAGAGAGTACAGCGAGTTGTCGACGCCGTGGAGCATTTCTTGGACGGCGGGGCTGTCCTTGGGGAGAGTGAATAAGACGGCATCCTTGCGCCACGCGGACTGACGGCCGGAGGCGGACTCGTGGGACGATGAAGAGCCCTGGGTGCCGCTTGGGCCGTGGGGGACGTGTGACACGGGCGGGCGAGAGAGGGGTCCGGCCGGAAAGGGCGCTGGCCGTCCATCGCGCGGCGTGTAGAGGGCGAGCCTCCTCAGAATGTCGCGCCAGTTGGGCAGCGGTTTCTGTTTCAACTGCCGGATCGTCTCGAGTCTCGCCTGCCGCACAACGGCCTTGCGGTGCCGCACCTGGCTGCGCGTCTGCTCGGCGGGGTGCGGATACTCGCCGGCGGGCTCGATGACGGCCGACGCGAGGCCGCTGCCTTGTCGCGGTAGGGGCGGCCTCTCGTCCATGCTACGGATGAGTTTCGCTCCTGGTGACAGCGCAGCGCCAGCCTCTTGGCTCGCCTGTTGGCTCTGCCGGTCTTTCCTCCGCTGCTCCTGCAGCTCGCGTGCCCGCCGCTCCTCCTCTTCCTTGGAGAGGGCCATCCACGAGACGACATTGGCCGTGCTGTACAGCCGCTGGCTGCCCATTGGCCGCAGCTGGCAAAATATGCATCGTGGTCTCATCGTCGCAGACGCTGTCAATTGTCTCGATGCTGTCATCGTGTTCGTTATGGCTGCCGTCCTCGGCGTCGTTGTTGCTGTAGGGTGACGGCGCACGGCGCGCGCGCCATTGCGCAATGGAACACGGATGCCAGGGGGCATGGCTGCTCGTTGCTATAACATGTCGGTTAAATGTGGGAGAACGTACAAGGCAGGACGGCAGTCGCGGGTGTTGTTGTTGTGTGCCGCCCATCCACCCGGCGCAGGCAAGAGCTGTCGTCGCGAATTTTCGGTCGCGCCTGCCGTAGTAGGTTGAGAGTGCTGCCGCCCCACTAATGGCTTTTTCGCAGTGATGATGGATGTCAATGATTTGGCTATCGATAAGGAAGGGACACACGATCGCACTTCAGTACACCCAGCGGTTACCTACTGCATTTGACAGTAACCAAGTATAGGTAGGTACTTATATATTAGGCAGCCTGGAAACAACTTGAAGTCTACCGAAACAAAATAGGTGCTTGTAATTTTTTTATTGATCTGTTTTTCGGGTTATATTTTGGTTTTTTTTTTAAAAAAAATTTTTGGTTTTTTTTTATTTTATTTTTTTAATTTTCTGTAGGTAGGTACCTAGGTAGCTAAGTATTTTCTTGCATACCTAGGTACCTAGGTACCCATTGCGCTTTGGGCTTCGGTGATGGTACACCTTGGTATTCCACTTCTTCGATTTGGGCATGGATTTCTACAAAGGGCCTGTGGTAACTAAATATGGGTATATAAAACCTTCATCTAGGTACCTTGGCAAATAAATACCTATATTGATAAATAGAAAAGCAGTCAGGAAATAATACGTTGCATTTTATGTAGGTATCTGAATCTCTCGTCATGCTTGGCAGGAGGTACGTTTTATAAACACAGTGGTACAATACACTTTGATTTTTTTTATATGCAGTTTATATAATACGCTTCCATTTCAACCGAACAGGCTGGTAGATGCCCAGATTAGTATAGAATGGAAGCTGACATATAGGCGCACGAATAACAAGATACGTAGACAAGGCGAACAACCCTAGGCACTCCTCCCCTGAAATAGAATCACAATCATCTGCAAACTAGCAGGTAGCTACTTAGGTATTGATGAAGCGCACTAGACGCTCCGTTACTTCTTTGGAGGCCGCCATTTGCTGGAGCTACCGTCGACAATGACGGGCTTCTTCGTGACAGACTTCGAGCTGCCGTCAACGATAGCAGGCTTTGAGCTTCCATCGACAATGACAGGCTTGCGCGAGTTTCCGTCGACAATCACAGGAGCAGACGGCCGGACTGTTTCATTGCTGGAACCGTGCGTTGGTCCTGCCGGTTCTGCGCGTGAATACACAGCAGTCGTCTGGGTCTGGTACACTTGGGGCATCTGGTACGCCTCGGGCATCTGAGACGTGCCGACTTCACCCTGCGTATAGCCGGTATGTGGGCCATAGCCACCGGAAGACCCGTACGTGTTGAAGGCACTGCTGTATTCGCCGCGGTTGCGGCCGCTGTGTCTGCCGCTATGCCTGCTGCCGTGTCTCGTGCCATGCCTGCTGCCGTACCCGTAGTCGTACCCGGTGCCATATGGGGCCGCATACTGGGCCGGATACTGGCTGCTGTACTGGCTGTTGTACTCGTCAACGGACTGGCTGCCGTACTGACCAGCGAACTGACCAGTGTACTGAGTGGCATACTGATTGGTATCACCACCAGCGTTCTCATGGGCAAGCTGGCCGCCATAATGGCCGCTGTATTGAATATCGTACTGGCCATCGTCCTGATTGCCATCCCAGCCAGCATTCTGACCAAAGTTCTGGCCGGAATACTGACCAGCATGCTGACCAGCGTCCTGATCCTCAACGGCCATTTCGTCCTGGCCGCTCTGGCCGTCCTGGTCATCGTTGGGTTCATCCTGGCCGTCGTCCTCGCCTTCGTCCTGACCGTCGCCTTGGCCGTCGTCTTCGCCTGCATAGTTGCCCGAGGACGCGGGCCATTCCGGTGTCAATGCAACGCCGCTTGCATGCACACGAAGCTCGTGATGATTGAGCAGACGTGCATGGACCTTGTCCTTCGCCACGGGACCCGTTGCGATCTGAGCAATGGCTGCTTCAGCATCCTCCGGTGTCTTGAAGAACAAAATCGCAGACTGCCACTGGATGCCTTCCCGATTTGCAAACGGAAAGTAAATGTCCTGCCGCAGCCGGCCATGGCCGCCGATTCTCCCGTAGAGCGAGGCCTTGATCTTGGTGATCTTTCTCTTCTTGGAGAACTTCTGGACCATGACCTTGCAGCGATTGTCATAGACTGTGTCAGTGTTTGTGACGTCGGCGGCAGCAGGGGCCTTTGTGGAGGTCGTGAAACTGATGTTGCTGATAGGGAAAACTGGCTGGTTCGTTGGCAGATCACCTTCGGCCAGCTTCTGGGAAACATGAGCAGCCTCGGTCAGAGCATTCACTTGGGCAATGGCCCCCGTGATATCCGACACGAATCCAGGTTCCGCAACGCCTGGAGCGACAATGCTGGGCTCTTCCGCGGCCTTGCCCTTGCCCGACCCCATGCTCGGTGGCGGCTCGCAGCCCAGCTGAGGTACGAGCTTCATCTTGCCATCAACCTCCTCGTAGTACTCGCGGCCGTCATAGCTGACGGGGTCTCCAGGGGACGGGCCCGAGGTTGTTGCCCCCTTGACGTCCCAGATGCGAACGCTCGTCGTCTCGTTGTCCTTGTTGGCAACCATCTTCATACCGTCGATCTCGAATCCGTTGAGGTTTTCTGCGAGTTTTGTTAGAAAAGACGCAAAAATGCAATTTCAAAAATAACATGGTCCTCCTGGACAGTCATGTGACACTTACTGTGAGCCTTGTAAAGGTTGTTTGGATTGTGCACTTGTAGCCACCCCTCACTCGACTCTTCGCCGTTGTGGACAAACTTTTTCGAAACACCGTCGAGCTTTGCGATGATGACGGCTAGCTTCTTTGCCTTCATAGTCTTTGGCATCTGCGAGCCATGAGTTAGTACGACCGGCTGCATCGATAGTAAGCGCGTAGAAGAAATACTCACGTTGGAGAGAACAAGATAGTAGTTTCCCGTGCTGTAGCCAGGAAGAACCGTTCTCATTTCATGTTCTGCGGGCATGATTGGAATGGAATCGATGGCTTGCAATGTTGTGGGAGGACAAAGGAGAGAAATGGTGTCAGGGGTGTAAACAACAGAACAACGGGAAAGATAAATCTCAGGTATGAAAAATAAAGTGTCTAGTATTTAAAATATGAGAAAGCAAGAATGCTGGGAAATGTGTTATTTTCGATGGAGTTGCTGTGATGATCGTTGTGGAAGACGGGTGGATGAAGGAGTCTGGATCTGGATGAGGGCCATGAGAAGGGGCAGACAAACCACATTTATAGTCCCTGACGAGGCAGGAAATAGAGAGTCTGGCATCCTACTTCCCCTCTTTCATACCTTGAACACCTGCCAACCCATCCGGCCGTATAAAGAAGACTTTTGAAGTGCTTTCTGCCGGTCGATATCTGGCCACTGAGCGAAGAAAGACACACGGCACGACTCTTTGCTTCCGACTGATCAACTGACCAGCCAACCAAAATTCAAAGAGTTTCATGGTAGAAGAAGTAGTGCTTTCACCTTTGACAAGCTTTCGTCCATGGCCGGGAAAGAAATTCATGCAAAACAGACGGAGCAGCCTAGAACCGCGGTTCAAGCAGTGGCATTGCGTCTGGAGCGATGTAGACGTCCAGAAAGAAGGCAGGGCAATAAAGCCGTACGTCCCCCAAAGGAAATCAAGAACACCGCCCGTTGAGGCGAGGGCACAAAAAGACAAGATGAATGTGAAGGTAATAAAAGAAGTGTAAGCGGGCGTATGCATCATGCACAGCGCATAAGACGGAAGTCTAAGGTACATGGCAGACCGCGCACGCGTATGCTTGAGCACGGGTATAGACCGTCATGGCCTTCTTTTGAAGGGTGAGATGTCTTTTGCGCTGCATTCCGACCGTTAGGAGTGCCCTTGAAAAGACGCACAAATGCACACTCTGCAAAGATGGTACTGTGTGTATGTCGTTAATCTGAGAATGGCCTGCATGCGTCTTGTAATCAGAAGATGACACATGCAGGCGGGATTGCTTTCCCGCCAGGCTGTCATATCTTTGTCATTTCCATTTTCCCGCTGCAAGACGGGAGCATTGTGTTGTGTGTTGCAGCCGACGGCTGTGATGGGGAGGGGTAAGGTGTGCTTGCCACGGCTGCCGAGACAATCGAGTTGTATGCATCGCGGGTATGCCACAGGCTCATACAAGGAGAGAGATCACATATCCAATGCATGAATATGCATATGCAATGCAGCAAGTACGCAGATGGCTGTGGGTGGTGTCGAGTCTTTGATGGTGGAAGTTGATGGTGGAAGTCGACGATGGACGTATGCTTTTCCTTTTTTTTTTCCCCTTCTTATTTTTATTTGTCGTTGTCGTCTTCGGTGGGTAGCACAACGCGGCCAATACTTCTTGGCAGACGATGGAAGAATCCCCTCGCATACCAATATCGGATGACCGTGTACAGGATAGTGAGTTGCGGGGGCTAATGTGGATTGGATGCGATGGTTCGAGTAGACGGTGGAAAGATCTTGGCTCCAGGTAGCCTGTTCATCGCAGTCACATCGATCACATTCGATTTCGATCTGATGTGACAGATGACATTGCTGAGCAAAACGGATATCGTCCCTAACCAGGGCACATGCTTCTTTCCGTGGTCAAGCCAATGTGCATGTGCGCGAGGACATGCAGAGAAAGAACAAGACGAAAAATAAAATTAAAAAAGAACAGAAGTCGAATGATCACTCGGTAGCCGAAACCGACGTCGATGGAACATGGGGGCGGCGGACTTGATCGACGCACCAGTCACATCATCCAAATATGCAGCTGCGGTTGCATTCAGCCTGCAAGCTGCATCTCGCTGCCCGAGTGTTGTTGGCCTTTAGCCGCATGTCCCGTTCCGTCCATGTATGCACCAATATTTTAAATGGACTACAGCCCTGGGGCATGTCAAGATGAAAGTTTTTTTTTCCCGGTTTCTTGAATTTTGGGTATCTGGGTGTTTAAATCTGGGTCGCTTGGTATTTGTCCGAGTCGAAGATAGCGATCGGCCCATTACCGTTTCTTGAGACCTGTATTTGATTTCCGCTGCACGCGATGCTTTCAACAATATGCAGTAGCATTCTTTGTTGTTTCTGCTCAGCGTGGCTTGGGGCGTATGCAGCCGCTTCTGCATATAGGTATGCATCCGTCGTAGTATCTTCCAAAGTAGGACTTCGTTTTTTAGATCCGGACGCTCATAGAGCCACGCATATTCTCATCCCAGGGCGCTGCGTTATTAACATCCGGATTTTGCGAGCAGCCGTGATTTGCTGCTTTTCCAGACAACGGCTGCCTGCAGTCCGAAAAGAGGAGCAAGATGGGCTCGTGATCATCTGCCAACATGCAGCTCGGTGGATTTGCAGTATGGGAGGCGGATCAATTCCGGATGGCTCGATATAAACGAGGGTGCGGACCAGAGTGACCCCTCTAAGTGTCACGCTTGTAGTAAAATGTATCCTCGAGCTCGGCGTCATCCCCACTGCCTGCCGGAACAAGTACCAGTGGCGACTCCTCCCGCGCGCCTAATGCGTATTCTGCTGCGGCAAACGGGGCTGCTTCGGTCCAAGGGACAGACTCTTTGTCGTCCATAGAGGCCAACGAGAACTCGTTGCCATCGCAGTAAAATAGAGACGGCGGCAGTGTAGCCGAGGGCAGCCAGCTTGGACGAGACTTTGACGCAAAAATGGCATCTGCGGATGGATGTCCATGACTGCCAGCAGACACTGCTGGGTAGTATCGGGAGAAGTCGGCAACTCGGGGCATGCTTCCATCGAGAAGGTTGCAGATAATGCCCAAACGGGCATGCCTGCCGCCCTCGCATGTAACCAGGAGCATCTGCGGGCGTTCGGGATGCCACACGATGCTGGAGACATTGGCATGGAGCATCAACACTGTGCGGAGAGTAGAGGTGGCCAAATCCCAAATCCATACAGTAGACGGTGCATCTTCCAAGCGAGATGCAAGAAGGCTGGATGAGGCATCGAATGCCAAGAGGGAGCAGCCGGACGCAGGCGGAGACGGCGAATCAGACGCGGATGCCATATCATTGCGAGTTGGAGGCGCTACTGTGTGCACTACTTCGTTAAAGGTGTGCACTCCACCATCAGCCGTGTTTGTGACGTCTACGTCGATTTTCTCACCCCAAATCTATAGCGGGCAAAAGAAGCGTGTTAGTGATTTGCTTAATGGCAATATGCATACCACCAGAATACGGCAATGTGGGGGCAAAGATGGGACTTACCCTGACAGATGCATGCTCTTGATGGCTCACGAATGCTGGGTGCACGAGACGCTTGGCTTGGGCCACCATGGCCGTCGTTTCGAGGACACGTACGCAGCGAGATGCATCGGCAACGGCCAGGACACGAGAATTCGGAGAGAACTGCACAAAGCGAACCCCGGGTCCCAGTGATTCATCAACAACAATCATAGGCTTGGCGGCAGGCGTGGCAGCAGGGGAGTCTGCATGAAGGAGGGGTGAATCTCCGTGACTGTCCGTGGCGGGTGCCGCCTTGTTCTTTGCGTCCGTCCAGAACTTGAAAAGGTGGCCGTCGGGCGTGTAGAAGAGCAGCTTGTGGCCGTGCGCGGGAGACTCCCATACGACGAGCCAGCGTCCATCGGGGCTCCAGGCGATTCCGTGTGCGTCTATGGTGTCTGGCGCCCACGAAGCAACGACACCAGCCGAGACTGGGTCATGCACACTGATCCAGTCCTTGCCAGCGGTGCGTGTCAAGAGGGCAAGATGGCGGCTGGCAGGTCGGAACGAGAAGCCGCGGCTGCAGAGTGCCGGCGTGCTAAAGAACTTGGGGTTGCTGATCTCAACGGCCTTTCCCGTGGAGAGGTCAAAAACCGAAAACTTGATGCCAAAGGCAGAGCAGAGGAAGACCTGGTCCTCGCTTGCTCCAAAACCGACCAAAGCAGGCTTTGCCACAACGGGGAGAGAGGGGTTTCGGATAATGGCCCTGAATGGCTGCTGGTTGGCTACGGCTTCCGCAGCGTCCGTATCGGCAGTCGTTGACGGGATCTCGACGGCCACCACAAAGATGCAGTCGGCCGTCGCAAGCAGCAGCCTTGTGGACGAAGGCGCCCATTGGAAGCTGACAACCGAAGAAAATGCCAAAGCCGTCGATGATGCTGATGCTGCGGAAGTACCGCTTGCAGACACAAGTTCTGGTGGAAGCTGCACAACACTGCAAATGTCACCCAGCCGGTCGACGGCACGGACATGGATGGCCGCTGGGAGCAGACAGGCCACTAGCTGCCCATCGGGACTCGGTAAACAGTGAGGAGAACCTGTAAACGGTCAGTCGAGACGATCCCAGCCAAAAGTAGATGACATATGCAGACATTGCGTCATGTAGCAGAAGCACGCATGGCGCTTGCAGGTCCATGACCCGCCGTGCAGCAGCCGGCAAGAGATGCGACGGGGTTAGGAAGAGGGCTGCTAGATGACCTCGCAACTGGCGAAACCAAGATTCCCAGAGGAAAGAAAAAAAAGCCCTCTCGGAACACAACATTACAACTTGGATGGGGCAGATGTATGGAGAGACTTGCCCTGAAATCTGTTGGAGACGCGCATTGTGCAGATGTATCTTGCCAAGATACGCGTCGCGTTGAGATGGCAGGCTTTCGCGTTGACGGGAGTTGCGCGTCGAGCGAGGTTGTGTTTGGCTGAAAATGAAGTTGGTGACGAGATGACGTGTTCTTGGCCCTAGCACTCCTTCCAAGAATAACTCGTAGAGTGACTGTCGGGCCGCTCTTTCCGTAACGGGATGCTGGGGTTTTGGTGACAGGAGGTCGTGACCGCGGGGTCGTTTCGCCGCCGGACTTTGGAGGTATATTTACCTATTTCCTCTTTCGGACTAGGGGGCCTCAATCGCAATGGCGCAGACAGTGTTAACGGACTGACGAGGGCATCTTTTTGCACTGTATTGAGCTACTGACTTTCAAGTACAAGCGCAAAATAGGAAGGTGACTCGGGCGCAACCTTCCTCATCGAACGACAATTGTCAGCATACTACCTCAGCATATCTATGATTCACAAGGAAGGAGCGACTGTGCAAGGAGTGGAGTCATCCAAGAGGATAATTCGCGCCAATTTCCAAGCTCCTTTTCTCTTTTGAGTCAGAGTTTGATGTTTGGTCCCTTTTGCACGCCAGCTTCAAAACCACACACAAGACTCGATATGGCTCGGTGGCGAGCGTTGATGCGGCCCGGCACGGCAGCCTGCAGGGCGGCACAAGCAGTGCAGACCGCACAGACGGCACGGAGCGTGACAAGGAGATGGTCGTCATCGGCAACAGCTCTCGCGCCCGCCCATGAGCCTGCAGAAACAAGCTCTGGCTCACAAGCTCGCATACAAAGGCTCAAAGATGCGCGACCGTTCTCCGACTTTCTGACGGACCGGTTTGAGCGGCAGCACGACTATTTGCGCATCTCACTGACTGAGCGGTGCAACTTGCGATGCCTATACTGCATGCCGGAAGAGGGCGTGGAGCTGTCGCCAGAGCGCAACCTGCTCACGACGCCCGAGATCATGATGCTCGCAAGCGTGTTTGTGGCTCAGGGCGTCAACAAGATCCGGCTGACGGGCGGCGAGCCGACAGTGCGGCGCGACCTGGTGCCTCTGATGCAGCAGCTAGGCGGTCTGCGGCCCAAGGGTCTGCGAGAGCTGTGCATTACAACGAACGGTATCTCTTTGCACCGGAAGCTGGAGGCCATGGTGGACGCGGGCCTTACAGGTGTGAACCTGAGTCTCGACACGCTGGATGCGGACAAGTTTGTGCAGATGACACGGCGCAATGGATTTGCCGCGGTGCAGAGGAGCATGGGGCGGATCTTGGAGATGAACCGGGCGGGCGCGGGGATCCGGCTCAAGGTCAACTGCGTGGTGATGAGGGGACGCAACGACAATGAGATTCAAGATTTTGTGGCGTTGACGCGGGACCACGACCTCGAGGTGCGGTTCATCGAGTACATGCCGTTTGACGGTAACCGATGGAGCACGGGCAAGATGGTGAGCTACACGGAGATGCTCGAGCGGATTGTCAGCGGGCCCCAGGGGTTTCCGACGCTGCGACGCACGGTGCCTGACGGCCACCACAACGGCCTGCACGATACGAGCAAGACGTACGAGGTGCCTGGGTTTGCCGGGCGCGTGGGCTTCATTACAAGCATGACCAACAACTTTTGCGGCGGATGCAACCGGCTGCGGATCACAAGCGACGGCAGTCTCAAGGTGTGCCTCTTTGGTAATGCCGAAGTGTCATTGCGGGACGTGCTCCGTCAGGCCAATGAGGGCGAACCCATTGACGAGGAGGCGTTTGGCAGAATGGTGCGGGCGGCGGAAGCCGCTGCAGGACAGGCGTCCTCAGCATCGACATCGTCTACGGTGGAAATCCCGCTCGACGCTGTCGTTCCCAACACGGCAGAACTACTCAACATTATTGGTGCAGCAGTGAAGCGCAAGAAGGAGCGTCACGCCGGCATTGGGGCACTGGAGCACATGAAGAACAGGCCGATGATTCTGATAGGTGGGTAGCCAGCCGTTGACACACGCTGTATTCGTTTTACGTGTATGTCGGACAGACCGGGGGGCCAATACGAGGTGGGTTTGTTGCACGATTCGGAATGCGGAGGCTAGGCTATATATCTGGTGTGGGAGTACGATGTGAGGCAGCATGATGCTAACGCGTGTATCTTTTCTCTCCTTTTTTACGTTTCTGCAGACAAAACGCATGGTCATGTGCAACACGGTTACGGTATACCATTGGTAAAAAGCTGGGCGGCAAGGCCACAGACGTCTACAAGATGGCAGCACCAGGCGAAGGCAACGATGGCTTGGCAGCCCGCGCGCCGTGCCTACTCGACAAGCAGCAACAGCAGCGGCGGCGGCGTGGGCGGCGGCGGCAACGATGACAAGAGCCGCAATAACGGCAGCAAGGACACGGCAGCACCTCGCCTGACTCACGTTTCGGCAGCAGGGACAGCAAATATGGTCCCGGTCGGCGACAAGGCGGTGACAGTACGGACGGCGGCGGCGGCATGTACGGTGAAGTTCTCCAAGCCCGTGGCAGCAGCGCTGGTGCGAGCTAATGCTCTGGGCAAGGGCGACGTGCTGGGCGTGGCACGCATAGCGGGCATCATGGCGGCCAAGCGCACATCGGACCTGATTCCCCTGTGTCACCCGCTGGCGCTGTCTCACGTGGCCGTGGACCTGGAAGTTGGAGATGAAGGTCAAGACCACGTGGCCATTCGGGCTACAGCGCGGTGCGAGGGTAAGACGGGGGTGGAGATGGAGGCGTTGACGGCTGCTGGAGTGGCAGCCATGACGGTGTTTGACATGTGCAAGGCCGTGGACAAGGGGATGCGAATTGACGGGCTGAGGGTTGTCTTGAAGGATGGAGGAAAGAGTGGGAGATGGGAGGAGGGGGAGCAGGACCGATGATGGTTCAGGGAAGGGGGGAGGAGGCCTCGAGGTGCTTGGATGCCTCAAGCTTGGACCGCAACGACGACGAAAGCGTGCATAACATCAAAGGGGACCCAACAAATGGGGACCAACGATCGGAAAACGGCCGAGATAGCCGATTCGAGAAGATCGATGACAAGACACGATCATTCACATGTGCGCGATTTGGCTCGCAGCGTTTGTCCACGATATGTGTCCGAAAATACGGATAGTATATTTTTGCCTTGCTGGCGTCGGTATCACAAGTCCCAGTAAGCGGGCACAAATGGGGTGTGCAACAAGCGCACAATCAACACAGATCTTATCCTGATACGATACGTCAAACAGATGATAATGGGTTATGATGACGTTTGTTTTTTCTGTGTACCGAGGGGCTGCGGCAAGATTGCTGTTTTCGGAATTCGGTTATCAGAGATGGGCACGCGATATCAACACAGAAACCGCCCTCTCGAAAAAAAAGCAATGAAAAAGCCTCGCCGGTTGTTACCAACGCCAGTTTGTTTTTGTTTGTCGCCTCCCAGATCAACGGTTCCATTGGCACTTGTCCACAACGATGGGTCTCTCCTCGTTGGGTTCTTTTTTTGGAGATCCCACGAAAGGGATCCCAAGAGATCTAGCAATTCTCACAAGACGGTATGTAGCCGATCATTCTTCACGCATTACGAGCCAAGAACGGAATGCGATTGAAACGATTTGAAAACGGCGATATGGTGGAGACGGGTCCCTCTTTTTCTGGTCCCCTCTTGATTTTTTTTTTGATTTTTTTCTTTTTGCCAATTATTATTCTTCCGTCTTTGCCCTCCCGCCTTGCTATTTCGGCGGGGCCGTGCACGAACGTCTCCGCGGCGAGTAGAGGAAAGCGAATAGCGAAGAATGGCCCGTGCCCACGAGTATATTCGCGGCAGGCAAAAAAACAAGGCATCGTGATCGAGGAGGGGGGATTTGTCTATTATTACAGAATACTCCGTTTTCTCGTAACCCCATCACGATTGCTCCATACATAGGCAAGGATACAGCATGCGCGTGGCAAAGTGGCAAATGCGGGAGACGCTGCGGAGAGAGCGAATGGCACGTCGTATGCTAGACGAACCAAACAAACAAACCAAAAGAAGGAAAGAAAGGAAAGAAAACTAAGCATCGTGGACGAAGCTCGGCAATAGTTGGATGCTCATTCGTCGTCGTCTTTTTTTTTTTCTTTTCTTTTTTTTTTTTTTTTTTTGGTCGGTTGGCCGCTCGTCCATTCGGCAGTCGCCGTGAACCATGGCCGGTCGTTCATTTTGCCTAGTTGCCCACGAGAGCCGCGGGTCCTTCTTTCTTTCTTGGCTCCCGCCAACCAAACTACTAAAT
Organism: Intubia oerlemansii; assembly: GCA_020002355.1. Taxonomy (NCBI): domain Eukaryota; kingdom Fungi; phylum Ascomycota; class Sordariomycetes; order Ophiostomatales; family Ophiostomataceae; genus Intubia; species Intubia oerlemansii. The sequence goes on from JAGKRZ010000415.1 coordinate 19,244, forward strand.
TACTAAAACTCTCCGTACCTTTTGACTGTCTTGGGCAAGGTTTGTTTTCTTTCTTCTTTGGCTGGGCGCCGTCTCGTCAATCCCGACCCAATAATTAATTTCACGTGATAAGTGGAGACGCTACGAAGAAATACGCTTTCGTCCGGTGTCTGTCAAAGTTCGGAGCATGTACACCGATGATAAGATAGGAAACTAGGGAGTGACCTGTCACTTGCAGTGGATGCCTGCGACAATCGCAGTACTGAGTGGGTACCCCTGACCCACAAATGGGCCGCAAGAAGTTGCGCGTGACATTTAGCCATGCGACATGCGGCAAGGGTACAAATACAGAAAACCCATGGGTATGTCCAGGGATCCGAGATAGGGTGGTCAGCCAAGACAGCAGAGAGATGGGGGGAGAGAGCTACGAGTACTCCGTGGAGAGAATAGTGTGTTACATGAGACACAAGACACAGCAGCGACGAAAGATGATGGCCGTGCTAGGAGATACCCGTACTCGTGCGCACTGCGCCCCAGGATGCTTGTCAGTTGCGTTCTGTGTGATTGATGTACGAGGTACCTGTTGCATGTACCTTGCATGGCTTCTGGAAAGGAGACGACATCTTCCACTACCTCTTTGGATATCACGCATATCACCAGCAAATGAGTAATTCGACATGTATATCAGGACGATCCGATAGCAGTTCTATGCATTCATTGCATCAGAGTGCAATCGGCTACGATGATCTCTCGTATGATATCTTTTGTCGCTTGCTAAGTGACGATCAGCAAAGACAAAAAAGAAAGGAGCCTTTGTTCTGCAGCCTGCAAGTATCATGTGCGTGTATCATGCACGACGCTCTGCGCTTCTGCATCTCTGTATTTTGCATGCTGCACCCTGCTGGAGACTGCATCTGCATGGCGCATATACATGTACTGTTGCGCAGCAGTAGCAGCCCTTGCTTTGCCGCTCGTTGTTTTTTTATTGTTTTATTGACTAGCGGCGACGCGTTGCATTCATCTGACCCGATCATTTCGTATGCGGCGCCGTTTCGTCTTTTTTTTTTTTTTTTTTTTTTTTTTTTTTTTTTTTTTTTTATA
>JAGKRZ010000042.1:0-90589 GCA_020002355.1 Intubia oerlemansii
AGAAAGGGGGGGGGGGGGGGGGGGGGGGGGGGGGCCTAAAGGGACTAAAATGCCCGTGGAGACGGTTTGAGACCGGAACAGTGCGCGCACGCAGCTGTGGGCAAGAGTATGGCGGAATGAAGGGGAGGCACGCCGCAGACTCGGACAGGGTGTCGAGATGCACGAGTGCTGCCGACGTGAGTTGGTGTGTCGGGGACGTGTCGTGGGAAATGTGGTAATCGTGAATTTGGGGGGTGTGGGAATTCAAAAGCGTGAAAAGGGCGTCGAAAAAGCGTCAGGAAGGAGCGATGGGCGGAAAAATGGGGGACAGCCAAGAACCGGGAGGAAAAGAAGCAGAGGGAAGGAAGGATCGACCGGCAGGGGGCGGGCGAATGAGAGATTCGTAACGCGATGGGCAGACCGTGCTACAGGGGCTGGTGAAGGAGCACTCCAGGCGTTAAAAGCACCAAAAGCACTGGAGGCGCTAAAAACAGCACTGAAAATCCACCAAAGGTTACAGGGAAATGAGGTGCTGTGCTGGCCCCTACCACCAAGATTACAGAAGGCCCCGTCGGCTCTATCAGCGCGCGACGCGGTAAAAAACCAGAGATACAAAGCTGTGGAGCCGCTCCGCGGGTTGCAGGCGGCAGCTAGCGAGAAGAGGCATGGTTGACACCGCGGCAGATTGTCGGCCGTGCAGGAATATACCGTGGCTACGGGCGGGCCAGGGCATCACGATCTCTACGACATACATAGCGTTACGATGCGGGCATTCATCCTATTGTTGATTTACTGACGTGGACGAGGCCGACAGCAATCAATAGAGACCATAACATGAGAGACAATAGTAGAGAGAAAATTTTGCAGCCAAAATGAGACGAGATCCAATCACGTGACAAATCCGCTAAAGACGCAATTTGGCCGATAAGCTGCTAATAATAAGCGATGCGGGTGGAGGGCTGGGGAAGGTGCGATGGCCATTCTATTGTCGTGGGTCGCGCTTTGCGGGAATGGCAACGCATACTCGTATGCCATATGGGAGGGCGGTCATAGCTTTGTACACTGGGCATTGTCGCCGATTGCCTGGGTTTTCCACACGCTCGCATGCCCCATTTTTACGGCTTTTTTTTTTGTGGTCGACCTTTTTGATCCTTTTTGTTTGTCTTTGGCGCTACAGCTGTCACTTTCTAAAAAAGCATAAAACGAAAGTTTTCTCCGTAGGCATCCGTGGAAAGGACTGCACTGTTGTCAAACGCGAACATTTTGTTGCTGCTAACAACGCAAATGGGATTCAACGCAAATACGGAGCATGGGGCGCTTTGATTTGTGCACGTGTGGTATCACCTGATTAAATCTAGCCAATAATAACGCATAAATGAAAAAAAACGGATCGGTTTTGGCTTGGGTGTCTAGAAAACCACCAATCTGGGCGGCATCCGCTACCCTACCCCACATGTCGGACAGTTAACCAATGGAATATCTCTGTTTCGGGAAAGGTGTCTTTGGATGGTTCTTATCTTATCGCAGCTACCACAAGCGCGCCGAAAACACGTCTCCTGAAGCGAAACGTCATTCCCATTGGAAGCTCCATCGCATGTCCACGGCCACGTTGGGCGGCACCCACGACACAATAAGAAGCGACCGCGCGACAGGCTAGGTACGGACTCTTTCGCATATACGCCTCAGCACATTGTCACATTGTCATAATGCTGTCGGTCGTGGGAAATCCGCGGCAGCTTGCCACCCAGCTCCTGAGCTTTGGCATGATTCTGTCAACTGCGTTCATGGTATGTTGAGATGACTCGAAACTTGCGCCCGTGGGGTTTCTTTGAGTGATCTTTGCTGACAAAACAGATCTGGAAGGGACTCTGCGTTGCGACAGACTCGTCTTCGCCGATTGTGGTGGTGCTGTCAGGGTCCATGGAGCCGGCCTTCCAACGCGGCGACCTGCTCTTCCTGTGGAACAGGAACCTGCTGCAGGAGTCGGGGGTTGGCGAAGTGGTTGTCTACAATATCAACGGCAAAGATATTCCCATTGTGCACCGTATCGTGCGCAAGTTTGGGTCAGGGTACGTTTGCTTGTGAGGGGGGGGACTGGTGTATCAGTGGCTAACACAAAACTCATAGGCCACACGCAAAACTCTTGACAAAGGGTGACAACAACGTGGCCGACGACACGAACCTGTATGCGCATGGGCAGGACTACCTCGAGCGCAAGGACATTATTGGCAGTGTCGTTGGATATGTGCCATTCGTTGGCTATGTGACCATCATGCTGACGGAGCACCCATGGCTTAAGACCGTGCTGCTGGGAATCATGGGTCTGGTTGTTGTTTTGCAACGAGAATGATATCGTCCAAGAGAGATCAAAAAAGGGATGAGGAGAGTGGGCATGCCGCCATATCTCAAAGTCCCAGAGTCGAAGGGGGGGAGTCCGCCAGCTGCCAAGGAATGGCCCATGAGGCAAGCCTTCTTCCCCTTTTTTTTTTCAAATATGAATTCATATGAATAGCGATTTTTGCTTCCATCTGCATCTTCTTCGTGTTCCATCTTGTTCCTCTCTTTTTTTTTATTTTTCTACTTTGCTTTTCGGAAATCATCCGTATTTATTCTGTTTGCCAAGGTTTGTCATGGAGAAGAAAAGAAAAAAAAAAAACTCGCAATCCTAACCCAACCTACGGAGTACTGAATGCCACCCACTACCAATGGACATGCATTGCATCGGAGTACAGTTTTCTCGGTCATTCTTTGCTCGACGTCCAACCGTCATGTGGGCCGCTGATATGCTGCATTACATCATTTTTCCAATAATAGGAAGCACAGATTGGCTGTTTGAAGCGCCAGAAATCCATCCATTCACCTCCATACCTTGCCTGCATTTCACCCCCGCCCAAAGCCCATCGGTGATTTCCCTTTTCATCTATTTCCCCCTCTTCCTCCCCATACGAGTATGATATTTCTCCATTCTGGGTATGCTAAAAAAAATATATATATATATATATGCTTCATGCATGGCGCCTCTTGTCTATCTCCACCTTTCATATGCTTCCCGTTCCCCTCTGCACTCTGTTCGCTCCTCCATTTGCCCCGATTTGCCGCAACTCCCCGCCAGCCAGGTAATCTGATCTGTGCAATCGCATATGGTTAGATAAGAGACTGTTAGAGATACAAGCACAGGGTAACCCAAGTCTGGGCATATGCCGGGGGCTAGGGAAATATCACCGCCGTGAAATATGCCGACGGTCGATTGCAGTCAAAGGTTGATATTCTGCCCCTTCGTTACCACAAACGTGCACACTAAGCAATTCGGTGAACACGGAAAGGTGAGTACATCATACCTACTTCCATATCTATAATATATTATTGAAGTTCCATATGGATTGTATGCGTAGCGAGACAGGTAGACAAATGTCCGTGCTTCAATAGGTGGCTAATAAATAAAGCCCGTATTTTGAATCTGTATATTCAATATTGGAGGTAATTTAGGATCCATTTCCATTCCCTCTTTTTTTTTCTGTTATTTTTTTCAGCGCAGTCTTCTTGTTATTTCAAATACTTGCATGTGACTGCCCACCTAACTAAGGTATTTTGTCAGGGAAGCTGGTATCGCATCGGAATTCTTTCATTATAGGCATGCCCGCCCGCCTCAGTAATCCCCCTTGCTACGTGCAATAGCACTTACGAAAATCGGTGATTTATCTTTGTTTGTTCTTCGGTTTTTTTTTCCTTTTTTTTAAAAAAAAATATTATATCTGAAAGCGCCCAACGGCCGGTCGAGACTTTTTGTGGCAGTCGAGGCTCTTTTCTTGTGGATGCATCCTCTACTGCATGTACCTTACTACCCAGACAGAGGATGAATACAACCGTAGAGTTTTGCTGCTTGCCGGGCACTTTGTGGCTTGACAATGATACAGCAATTTAATTCCCGTCTTTTTGTCAATGCGGTCTCGGCAATTTTTCACCGTTAATATTCCTTGCAGCTCCTTGCAAGGCTGGACATTTTGATTTTTTTTCCCACGAATTTTTTGATCCATACACGGAGCAAACTATGCCATTTGAAGACCGAGGGATTCAAGGTTAAACTGGGGTGTGTTTCTGCCCTGTAGGTTCTCTTGGGTCCTTACTGGAGAGAGAACCAAGTCCGACGGGTGCCAAGAGAGCCACGAAAAAAGTAGGGGCATCATGCATAATGCGGCCAAGGTGCAACGTGGACATGTCACAGTATGATATACCTCGTCTTTGCATACGACCGCCAGGCATTGCCAAAAAAAAAAAAAAAAAAAAAAGCCTGCCGCTTAGGGCAGTCTTGGCCCGCTATTTCGTTTTGCCGATTTTCCGACGGTAGGTGAAGTATGGAGGGATGCATGTGAAAAAAGGCCGGGTTCTGTCTGTTCCCGACCTCTTGTTGTTAGATACCTACAGAGTACGTCGCATTTTGAAAGAGGCATATACGTAAATCTCCGCCCCTATGAGCAGTTTTCTTGATTTAATCATAGGTAAGTAGGCTGGCCTTTGATTTTTGATTTTTTTTTTTAATTATTTGATTTCTCAAAACACCTTTATCCCTGCCTTCTCTTTTTTTTCTCTCGCACTGCCAAGAGCACCTACCATTTCCAGCAACAGCTCCGACCATAAGAGGGGAATGACATCGGTCGACACCGTATATGCTGTCGCATGTTATTTGCAGCCTGTTTTTTGATTTGCTAAAGCCTCGAGGTAAAATGACGGACTCGGCGGATTTGAAGGTCTGTGAATGGCTGCTATTTGCCAGTAGGCCACAAAATAAGCCTAGACTGACATTACTAGTCTTACAGCTTCTTTTTGTTTCTTTTTTCCCGTCATTTTTAGCTTTATTTCTTTCCTTTATTTTTCGTCTTTTTTTATTTGTCCGTTGTCAAATGTGTCAAACCAGGATCTTTGTACACGGACCTTGCAGCCATACACGTCAACAGCAGCGCTAAGCGAGGTGGACCATGGCCTGGATACGCCGCAGACTCTCAAGTCACCTATTTTGCGTAGCTCGTACTCGTATCTACCGAGAAAAGCGACAGCTGTCCGTTGTAGGTATTCGTAGGTCTTCCCGTGCCTTCGTTACTCTTCTATTTTCCCCCTTCCTGTTTTCATGGTCACGGAGTACTCCGCCATTTCTGGATTGGGCACGTTGTATCAAGCAAAATGCGTTTTTGTTACCCTAACGTCGAACGTCATAGTAGTCTGTCCAAAATTCCATCTCTCTCAGCATCGACGTCACAAGGAAAATTCTCAGGGATAAAAAACGTGCACACGCAATAGATGGCGGTATTTTCCGAGGGTGCGAGGGCTAGAAGCGAGTGCAATATTTGTTGTAGTGGGAGGGGCTTGCAAAAACCCATGCAAACATGGCTGTTGTTCGGTTGGCTTGTCTAGGCCTGTCCTTTTTGTTTTTTTTTTTTTTTCCTTTTACCTGTTCTTTACAGTTTTTCCTTTTTGTGATTTTCTACTTCTCTACATGTTTCTTTTTCCCTATGGTTTCATGGGTCGGGCTATCTAGCTGTTCGCAAACTCCTGCGTACTCCGTAGGGGGTTGATAGAGTGTATTGTTATTCCAGCCACTGGAAAATAAAATGTAGAGTACGTGAAACAATACGAGTGGGAGACGCTGAAGAGGAAGAGTATCTTACACATGGCCATCGTGAACTGTATGTACATGGTGCTTACCTATGCTGCCCTGAAACCAGAATGAATAAAAAGAAATCACCGGACGGTTATTATTGCAGCCACGCACTCTAGACTTTGCACTAGTACACCTTTTTAAACTTTCATGTGTTTTTTGTTACCGGCTTTGTCCTTTCGACGTGGTATTTGCCGATACATGGAAAACTACCTGGACATGCACATCGTCTCCAACTAATTTTAATGCCGACGTCAGCGGATTTTTGGGGTGGGAGGTGGTGGGGAGGGGAGGGGGGTGTGCACGCCATGCGCTGTTCTATCCAGTTTCCGTCCCATTCCTTGGCTCAAGCAGATTCAGATATGTCGTAACCGCTTTGACGGGATAATTGGTGTGCCGAATGGAAGGGCAAGGATATAAAGACCCGACAGCATCCCAGAGTGGCAGCTGAATGAATGAAAGACCCTTGAACTTCCATGCAAACCATTTCTGGCAAAATCAGTTGAACAATACGAACCCAATATATAAAAATACAACAGCACGGACACGACGCAGGGAACCTCCATAACAGCAGCTCTCAAAAAATAGAACCCGTCTTGTTTTTTTTTCTTCTTCTTTTCCTTTTATTGCCTGGCATCATTTTTTTCTCTCTCTCTCTCTTTCACGCCCTCTCACTCACAGACGGCAGCCGACACTTGAGAAATACCAAGCGAGCAAAGGCAGAGCTCAAGACAACCTTCCTACTCCGTACACCGAGCCACAATTCCTATTGCTTTCCCCCCAGACTTCCCCCTCCTTGTCAACCGATTATCGCCACATTCAACGCCCAGAATAAGCGGGGAAAGGGGGCTAGAGGCGAGCCAAAAACGACTCTTTTGGTGACATTTTTGGTACCTCCCTCGCCGTTGGGTTTTTCCTCCTAGGTTCTCCAACAAGGTTAAACGGCGGGGGGCCCTCGATAGCGTGGCGGCGGCGTATACCACACACTTGGCACTACGAGCAGCCTTTCCCGTTTCATCCCTTTTTGCCACTCGGCCTAGGTACCTAGCACATCTTCAATCCTCTCTCCTCGTGTCCATAGTATTTCGGTTTTTTTGCCCGTACGACTGTGATTTTTTTGTTCTGCCCTCAAAATACCCCCTTGATTCCCCTTTTTTTTTCAAGCAAACCTCAAGACGAAATCAAGATGGCCCATATTCAATTCTACCGCAGTTACGGTATGGCATGTGTAAGTTGCATATTTCTTTTATTTTGAAAAAAAAGAAAAAAAAAATTAGCCACCAAAAAAACAAGCATCCATCCCTGGCTTCATACACAATGCTGACCCCGCGTTCACCATCACAGGATGAGACCGGAACGGCACCCGACAGTCTCGTTGGGAACCCGGTGACAGCGCCGTGGATGGACGACAGCCCGATGGGAGATGTGTCGTATAGCTCAACGTCCAGCATCGCTGATAGCCGCTCTATTTATTCCGCCAGCTTGCCCGGCTGGGACACGGGGCAAGCAGCAGCAGCCGCAGCAGCAGCAGCAGGACTCCATCTCAACCCTCTTGATGGCAGCTCAGCTGCTGGTCTCGGCCATAATCGCATCCCTACACCACCGCTAGGAAACGACGTCTCTGCCAATTATTCCACAGCAGCGTCGTCGTCCGAGGCATCGACGGTGGCATCGAGTGGTGCCAGCAGCAGTGCATACGCAGCCATGACGCCGGTTTCGGGAGCCTTTTCCTTGTTTTCCGCATCCGCAACCCCGGCAGGACCATCGGCACTGGCCCAACGGCGGTCACTCCGTGGCAGCAAGGTGCCCCTGCTGACATCTCCGTCGTCGTCCTCGCCGCCGGTCGCCGCAGGAACCATTGGCATGTCCAGGGTGACAAAGAACCGCGCGGGCGGTGGCTCCATTTCATCCGCCTCGTCATCGTCGTCATCGTCCAAGCCACGAAGCTTTTCTGACAACTATGGCGAGTCGGGCGGCGCGTCGGGGGCCGTGTCGGGAGCTCTGTCGGGAGCTCTGTCGGGAGCTCTGCCGCCGAGCCCAGAGGCTGAAAAGAAGAGCCGCACGCTGCGGACAGCCAACCGCAAGAACAAGCCTGACGACGGCCTCGGCGGCAGCAGCAGCAGCCGCGTCGGCTTCTCGCCAGAAGACTCGTCGGCCACCGAGGCCGTCGGCGTTGAAGCTGCTGGTGCTGGTGCTACTGCTACGGCCACGGCTACGGCTACGGCTACGGCTGCGGCGGTGGCTGCGGCGGCGCCTACGCCGGCCGCCGAAGTGCAGGCGCGGGCCAAGCACAACGACGTGGAAAAGGAGTACCGCAACCGGCTCAATGAGCAGTTTCGCAAACTGATTGATACGCTGGACCGCGATACGAGGCACGTGGACGGCCACCGTGAAAAGGACCTGAGCAAGGCCGAAGTGCTCGAGCTGGCGCGGCACCGCATCCGAACGCTCGAGACAGAGATCGACCGGCTTTACAGCGAAAACGACCTGTTGAAACGGCAGCAAGCAGCGTTTCTCGATGCCATCCAAAAGCCTCAGAAAATGCAGTAGCACGGTTTCTTTGGATCTTTTTTTTTTTTTTGTCTTTGTGACAAGGCTTTGTGGTATCTTTTCATTGCCTTTTCTCTCCACCTTACTATTCTGCATGCGGATTTCTTGGTGCTCGAATCTGCCATTTGAATGTCTCTGGTCTGCGTTTGTTATCTTCTGTCTTTACTTATTTGTATATTTTACTGTTTCTACCTCTTACGAAATACTCCGTATTATGATACACGTCCAAAAAGATTTCTCTGGTAGCAATAACATTATTGACTCTGCACCTTTGTGCTCGCCTATGAGTTTATTCCCGTCAGTTATATTTTCATTGTTTCTTCTTTTCTTTCTTTTCTTCTCCCTCATTCTTTTTCCCATCCACCCATCTACCTAGATTCTTTGTCTCCTTAATCTCCCCGGGCGCTCTGTTGCATACTGCCGTCGTATCCATGAGGTCTTTTCCTTGATGGTCGACGGGGTGCTTGTTGTCCTTCCTTTTCTGGCAAGATCATGCAAAATTTGGAGAGGACTCACGCCCTGCTCGGTACCACCAAGCCCGAGACATAAGCATATTGAACCCAAGCGGCTGGCGTTGCTCTCAAAGTGGAGTTTCTACTTGGTTTTTGCACAGGCTGAGGCTCATGCTCGGTTTGCACTCAGCCCCTAATAATAAGCCGCCCACGAGACAGTGTTTAACGGTGAACTTTCTTTTTGCCGGGTTACTCTTTTTTATTCCCTTTCGTGCCTTTTCTTTTTGATATTAGCGTTTTCCTTTTCCATCCAAATCGGCGACGTGCTTCGTGTTACCTTGCTGCGGTGCATTGGTAGCGGGTCTGCGTCCATTCCTCCGGCTGCCAAAAGGCTGCATACGAATATCAGCCTGTACATGTATCTTACAGAGTGCGAATCGGACATATGATGATGGATGGATCGAGCCGTGGGCCACGCGTCGTGGGACGCAACAGCTTGGACCCCTTGGCAACCTTGAAAAACGGGCAGTCTTTTACTCCGTACAAAGTACGAAACCAAGTAAAAGTGGGCTGCTGAGAAGGAGGTCTGTACCAAGCACAAAACACAAAGGATATATGACAGAGAATAGAGGATAAAGCACAACCTGCGAGCCGCCGTCTCACGCAGTCAGTCTTACGCCATGTGTCGTACATTGCCGGTGGCTCGTAGGGCCAGAGCGGCTCATAGCGTGCCTGATCTGATAAGTCTGAAAGGAGGAGGACCAGCTGCCTGGAATGGAGCTGTCCAGAATTAGCAGAGAACCCTGCAGGGCACGTCTCCCTGAATTTAGCGACTTGATGAGTCTCTTGTCGCCCATGTCCCGAATCAGCAGGTCCGACCTTGTAAGAGCTCCACTACACGGGGGATGTGCGCGTAAAATAGGGCCAGTGCGGGCCACCATTCCAGCCCCTGTACGGGCAAAATATAGTTAGTATCTTACTCCGTAGTATCCATTTAGCCCGCTGTGGGACTTGCTCTTTTCTTCTTCCAAATACTCCGTGCAAGTACCTAGTATATCCGCCTCCCACAGCGGGAAATGGGGCCCTGCTCTCTGTCTCGATATATAATGCTCCGCAATGGCTCCTATCTCTGACGCATTTTTTTTCTTTTTTTTTTTTTGCACTCCCTTGTGTTGCAGAGGCCAATTGGTCTGGGCCTGGATCTGGACCTGCGCACATTCTCCGTACATAAGAAGACAAGATACACATGCTGTTTGCTGCAGTCCTATTCGTCCACAGTCGTTCACGCGCACCTTGCATAATCGTTCCTTCCGAGCCGCTTTATTTATTATTATTATTATTATTTTTCTTGTACAACAGTCATTTTGCCTTTGCGCATCTCACGGCATCTCTGTTCCCGATCATTGTACAACTCTTATTCTTGAACCAGCCAGACAATGATCATATATTTAGTCATTGGCTTTCTTACTGTTCCACGGGCCTTCTTCGCCTTGCTATTGTGCCAATTTAGCACGGGATTGTCTGCCGCATTCTTTGGATTCTTTCAATCTTTTCTATCAATCTTTTCCAGGGGTCCGTTATCAAGGGAGGCCCAGTGTGAATTTTTCACCTTTGCCACCCCGCCGGGGCCGCGCCGGCCAGGCTTTCCTTCCCGGGTGGCTTTTGTTTCTAAAACTGGAAACCTCTATGGCCTAGAATTTTTTTTTCCACTGCCAAGAGCTTCTCGCTGCGAAAGAGATTACACACAAAGCTTTTCTTTCAGGGAACAGCCTGAATTTTGTTGGTCGTTGGCCTTGCTTAAAGTCGAAAAAGAATAAGAGAGCGAGAGGGAGAACAAAAAAAAAGTAAAATAAAACAAAAAAATATGGAAGCACATGTAATACAGTAATATAGTGATACATGTATCCTTATTATCGTTTGGTGCGGATCCAAGGGCTGACGGCAAAACCTCGCGTCAATCCATTGATATTATGGCTCCTTCCATTTAAATCTTTTGCTCTTTCCTATCCGAGTTTGCCTTCCTTCAAAACAGTCAATTCAACCATTCTCTTGTCTATTTTGTTCCCCCCTTTTTGTGTCTTCCTTTCGTTTTCACAACTCGGCATCGTGACCATACATCCACACACTCTCTTTCGACGCATCTCCCCCACACTCGCTTTTAGCCGTCTGCTTACTTCCACTTCTTACATTTAGCCCTATCAGCAACCTGCAGAACCCCCGCATTGCCATTGTACGGAGTAATATCCCTCAGCAACTCCAGTTACGACAATCCTACGGTCTCCCCCCGCTGAAGAACTACTAGCAAGTCAGTAACGCTCAAACACAATTCTCGAGTCTCATCGCAGAGAGATTGCCTTTCCATCCATTGATCACCACGCATTGGTTCTCTCTACACCGCGTCCGTCGGGGACGCTTCTGTTTCTCCCATCATGGACAGTTCCGATAAATCCGACAAAGACACTACCTCTCCCCCCACCTGGCGAAAGGAAAAGAAGCGAGTCGGCTTTACCGAGGCTGGTGGCAGCAATGACAGCGGTGCTCTTGCGCCGCCCTCGGGGCCTCAATCAGATCCTCACTCCGGACAGCACTCCGGACAGCACTCTCAGAGCCACTCGAACAATGCATCCCGGCCTCAGAGTCCCGACCGCGACCGGCCATCGCATGACGGCATCGACCACCACGAACTGACCCGGGCGCTGTCTCTCCTTGTCAAGGCCGACGAGCAGCTGGGCCGAGCAGGCCCGTCGTCCACTGTGCCGGCCATTCCCTTCCAGCACGTTGTCACTCCTCCCGTGGCCGAGCCGGCGGCGCCATACTTTCCGCCAGCCCGTCAGCAGCAGCAAGAGCAGTCCGTCAAGGCGGCGCGCGAGCGTGCCGACCGTCTTGCGCAGAGTGTCGAGCGCATCTACTCCGACCCTGCCAGTCGCGCGCATTCGGATGGCGAGGACGACAACGAATACGACATCCCATCGCCGTCCCAGGCTTCTGCCCCTCAACTCCGCCAGCGCCAACACCGCGGAAGCAGCTCCTCGAGCCAGAGCGGCGACGATCGCGACCGTGAGAGACACACCGAGCACGACCCTCACATGACGGCCCTGCAGCTGGTGCAGACACACACGCGCGCCCGGCGTCCCAGCATGGGCCCATTGGCCCACGACGTCGCCTACCAGCACGATGCCTCCATCGCCGGCCCGTCGGGCGCCTCGTCGCCAGCCGCATACGACTCGGACGCCCATCCCGACGACATCCCCCAGCCACGCAAGTACAACGACGGCATTCTCTCATCTCTGCTCCGCCTCTACGGAAACTCCAACGCATCCGCCAGCAATACCAATGTCGCGACATCGGGTATGAACACGCCTGCTGGCACACCAGGCCACTCGCGGCCTCCGTCGCCCGAGCGCAGCGACGGCACCCACACGCCCAGCAGGCGGCCCTACGGCATCTTCCACAAAAAGGGCGGCAAGTCACCCGAGCAGCACGACCTGCCGTCCGGGGCGCAGTCGCCCAGGGCCAAGTCGAGCCAGTCATGGTGGCAGCCCGGCCACAAGCACGCCTCGTCACACGTGGGCTCGACCACCAGCCTGTCTGCGGGACTCCTGGGCTCCTCGTCCATCTTGGCAGCCGCTGCGTCGGCCAACATTGGCCAGAACGTCACAGAGAGAGTCAAGCGGGAGCGGCCCAAGATGAAGCGCAACAACCGCAGCTCGTCTGGCTTCTTTGGCGTGTCGTCGCCCAACCAGCGCGGCGATGGCACCGGCAGCGCAGGCGGCACCACGGGCCGCCGCAAGCGTCGCGTCGAGGAGCAGATGCGCATCACCGTGCACATTGCCCAGGTTCTCAGCCGGCATCGCTATCTGATGACGCTCTGTCGCGCCCTCATGCTGTACGGCGCCCCGACACATCGTCTGGAAGACTATCTCAAAATGTCGGCGCGCGTGCTCGAGATCGAGGCCCAGTTCCTCTACATCCCGGGCTGCATGCTGGTCAGCTTCGACGACAGTAGCACGCACACCGCCGAAGTCAAACTCGTCCGCGTGCCACAGGGTGTCGACCTGGGCAAGCTCAGCGACGTGCACGCCATCTACAAAGAGGTCATCCACGACATGATCAGCGTCGACGATGCCATCTCGCGCCTCAACAACATTATGAAGAAAAAGGTCAAGTACAGCCGCTGGTTCCGCATCCCCGTCTACGGTCTTGCCTCGGTGGCCGTCGCGCCGTTTGGTTTTGGCGGCCGCTTCATCGACCTGCCCATCGCCTTTGTGCTCGGCTGCATCGTCGGCACGCTCGCTCTCGTCGCTGCGCCCTCCAATGTCATGTACTCCCACGTCTTTGAAATCTCCGCGGCCGTCGTCACCTCGTTTCTGGCCCGCGCGTTTGGCTCGATTGCCGGCGGCGAGATCTTTTGCTTTTCTGCGCTGGCCCAGTCGGCGATTGCTCTGATCCTGCCGGGCTATATGGTGCTCTGCAGCAGTCTGGAGCTGCAGAGCCAAAATATCGTGGCCGGCTCCATCCGCATGGTCTACGCCATGATCTACACGCTCTTTCTCGGCTACGGCATTACCATTGGCAGCGCCGTCTACGGCGCCATCGACAAGGGTGCCGTCAGCACAACCGTCTGCAGCAACTCGCTCAGCCGTCCGTGGTACTTTTTGTTTGTTCCCCTCTTTACCATTTGCCTCTGCATTATCAACGAGGCCAAGTGGCGCCAGATGCCCGTCATGATCGGCATCTCCATGGCCGGTTTCGCCGTCAACACGTATGCCTCGAGCTACTTTAGCAGCAACGCTCAGATTCCCAACACGCTCGGTGCTCTGTGCATTGGCGTCTTGTCCAACCTCTATGCTCGCACCAGTCGCTACGTGGAACGCTTCTTCAATCGGTGCTGGCTCGAACATGTCGAGGGCCGCCTCCTGTCGCGCAAGAACAAACAGCAGAGACGAGGCGGCGGTCAGCATCATCATCATCATCGCAGCAGCAGCAACCAAGGTCACGGTGGCGGCTGGGCTCGATGGTGGACACGTGTGGACAACCCTTTGCCCGAGCCGTCGGACAGCCACCAGCACCAGCACCAGCGTGTTGACAGCAACAGCACGACCATGTCGGGAGACGATATTGAAAAGGAGGCTGCTGTGCGTGCAGAGGAGGGCGAGCTGCGGCGCACGACATCCTCGGCCGAGGCGGAAGCTGAGGCGGAGCGCAAGGCGGAGCGCAAAGCCCCTGGAAGCACAGAAATGGTTGGCTACGGTCTCGCGGCCGCAGCCATGCTGCCGGCCATCTTTGTGCAGGTGCCTTCCGGTCTCGCCGTCAACGGCTCTCTGCTTTCCGGCATCAATGCGGCCGACGCCTTGACGGCAGACAATTCCACCGCCTCGTCGTCGGCATCGGCAACATCTGGCAGCAATGTCAATAGCGTCGCCTTTACTGTTTTGCTGAGCGTCATCCAGATCGCCATCGGTATCACCGTCGGCCTCTTTTTCAGCACTCTCATCGTCTACCCTCTCGGAAAACGGCGCAGTGCTCTGTTTAGTTTTTAAGTTGGGCGGGTGTGTAAACTCTTCATGATACAGTCGTTTGACAAAATTTGGGTTTTTTTTTCTTCTTTCTTGTGTGTCTTTACGTTTGTTTTCTCAACTTTCCTCATTTCATTCATATAGTATGGGCGTTATTTGGCTTTTTTTTCCGTCTCTTTTTGTTTTTTTGTTTTTCTACCTAGATGGCATTTTATACACCGACAGCCTAGAGCTAGTTTCTGTTTTCTTTACCTATTGTTTCAAAATTGGAAAGATGCAACACTTGAAACAATGTGCCATGTCATTTGACAATTCCATTGACATGTGAAATGTACCTACTGTCTACCTAGTTACTTTGGCTACCCGGTAGAAGTAATGATTTATTTGCATGCTGTTTGAAGGGCCGCCCTAGGAAGAGCCGACATCGCTCGGCCGGTTTCCGGGCAGGGCTGGCATAATTCAATTGTGAAAAGTGAAAATGACACTGATTGTTTCGCTTTCCTTTACCTAGGCAGGCAGGTTGACACGTTGCATATCTATTTTTGACATCTATGTCTAGGTAGGTCTTTTGTGAGCGAGGGTACATCACAGCAAAGTGCAAGAATTTGTGTCCTGCAAACCTTCGTGCCTAGGTAGGTCGTCTGCGAAAGCAAGGCGACTTACAACGAGGCGACATCGACATCAATCACCCAGGATGTACGGGATGTACCGGAATGAAAGATGCGCACATGACCACTTCAAGGTTGCTTCTTATAGGGCAGTCATATACCATTTTATCATCGGCGAACTTTGGAGCTCATGAAACTTCACTTGCCTCATATGGTTGCTACCTATGAGAAGCATTGGTCACTTCCCACGTCGTATGGCTTGTTGTATCTTTGGCTAAGATAGAATCGCCCGTGTTTGGCGTGCATGGGGAGGAAGACCTAGGTAGTTACGGATGCAAAGAACATATATGAAAAATGCCTTCAGGAGTACGGGTTTTCCGCCCATTATGTTAGTTCACATTATATCGTTGGTCGTCCAGCATACCTAGGTAGGTACCTGTAGGTCAGCGGTGCTCTTTACTCCGTATCTTTTGCCCATGCGCCACACTCGTACATGCATTTCGGGCCACTGAACTAGATATCCCATGATATGATTTGATTATTTGATTATCTCTCTCTTTTCTCTCTCCCTCCCTCCCCCTCTCCCTTTCTCTCTGCTTTTTTTTTTGCCCCAATATGGAATATCAATCCCCACTGCGTGTCCCATGACTCCGATGACTTGGGTATGACTTGGGCAATCGACAGCCAACGAGTTGCTGGCAGGGCGACTTAACTTTCACCGTATGTTTGATATGTCAATACTCGGGTATTGCAGTCAAGGATGTCAAAACAAACCTCGTTCCGTACACGCCCCCTCCAACTGGCCGCCACGACTGGCCGCCTTAGGTTCTGCGGCAGGCCGCCTTACTGGCCGCATGCCGCCCCTCCCCGCGCGGCAAGCCTTCCGGTTGACTTTAAGATGCATTATTGGCCTAGGCCGTACAATATCTATTATATAGAGAACGAATATAACGAAATGCAGAAAAACCATGGGCTATTTATGGATGTATGAAACCTTTTCATCGCGAGATCAAGGATGTAACTTGTTTTTATTGTATAAATTTTTATGGCCTTTTTTATTTTCTTTTATTGCCCTCATCCCGCATCTGCCTGACTACCTATGCATCAGGAATTACTACCTTACGCCTCAGTTTTGTATAGTGGCCAGTCATATGTCCTACTAGGTAGGTCAGGTGCAATGCCAATCACATCCGCATATGTATCTTACCTACCTAGGTTTGCAGCCTCAGTGTTCGCGCCTTGTTACGCCCCAGTCATTTTCACTGGATGAGAGCAACGAAAGCCATTTCTTCGTACTTGGCCTGCCGATCAACACTCTCTGGGCAGCCGCATACAAAAAAAAAGTATATAAAGCAACACGTGCAGCCTCTTCATTCATTTCATTTCTTCTGTGTTCAGCCAGCAGCCTTCCTTTCATTTCAACGTCCATTCCCTGATCAACAATCTCATTATGATCATCTGCCGACCGAACCTCTGTTTCATTCCGTCCCGATTTGACAAGCTTTAACTCGATACACCAAAAACCCCTCTCGCCGCCTCCAGGGGTTGAAAATGTCGCGAGATCAAGGAGGTCCTCCCACGTTTACGTTGAGCCTACCCCTGCGTCAGGCTCCGCAGAGACGCCATGGCGATGCACGGGGAGCCCGTGAAACGGCTCACCGGTCGCATACTGGCTCGTCCGCTGCTGGTGCTTCTCGAAAATCACCGACAGCTCCGGTGGAAACCAGACACGATGGCCGAATTTCTCTGGAAAGTGCTGGAGAGAACAGTCAGGTATGCATCGGCGCAGATATATTCGGTCTTTTCTTTTTGTTGCAGGTGGTTGACTAACTGTTCATTGTCTAGACAAACCCCCATGCTTCTAAAGTTCTACGGCAGTTTTCCCAGTCGTTTGAGGTTGGCACAGCTGGCTCGAGCACTGGCCTTCATGCGTGTCCGAATAATACGCAAGTGGCCGACCCGCATGGCAGCGGTACGACCAGGCATTCCAATCAAGAGGCCTCGCATGCAGCCAATGATACTGCAGGGCTTTACAGCCTCAATCGCTGGCTGGGCACAAGCGACGATCTCGGCCATTACGGCAAGCCTCGTGCGACATAGAAAGCCCAAGCACTGCAGCAGCTCTGTGCAACGGGCCAGGCCGCCACACGCATACATGAGATGGCGCATTCGTTTGTTTCACTCTTTCCGAGACATGCATGTCTACGGAGTACCTATGCTTGGCAATTGTCACGTTGCACATCGTGATGTGTTTTCATGGCTCATCTTCGAGTTGAACACAGGTCACAAGTCTCGATGAAAGCACACGAAATATCAAGCAAGACTGCCCAAACGACTTTTTGATTGTCCCTTTTCCTTTCTCAGCCTACTTTCTTTATTCTTTCCAGCAGTTTTGCACATTCTCTGTCAGCGTTCCTACGGCACTCCTTCATCAACAATTCCCACCACAGGTCGATTGGTCTAGTTGGTTATGACGACGCCTTAACACGGCGTAGGTCCTCGGTTCGATCCCGAGATCGATCACATCTTTTTGCTGCTTACGCGAAAGCGTTAAGCTATGTATAAGAGAGACATTATTCGTAGGAAGAAGAGGAGGCTATTATGTTTGTTCTTACTTAGCACACCTTCTTTTCTACTTTTTTATCTTTCTTTTCTTCCCCGTTTAACATACCTTCATTATCCGTTACGTCTTTTGTCGACGTCTTTCCCCCTATTCCACTCATCCTTCTCTGCATTTGATCTCCGAAAGGCACCTTGGAATATAGGTAGTCTGCCCCTTTCATTTTCTTACTGTCTTTTAGTTGAATTTCTAGGAACGCTGCACTTACTTCACAACACAGATTGTTGATTTGTCGTTTATCGTTTATCTGCCTCTTTGCTATTCAACTTTTTTTTCATTATCCCAACTGCCTTTGAATTGCCTACAGTACATGTATCTAGCTTGCCAAATTCAAATTGATGCCTAAAGTTCAACCTCCAGTAAAAAAGAACAACCCAGAAACCTTAATACTCCGTACTCCGTACTTCCAAGCCATCAAGAAGATAGGCAGAGTAAAGTAGCAAAAATAGAAGCGTGATCGATCTCGGGATCGAACCGAGGACCTACGCCGTGTTAAGGCGTCGTCATAACCAACTAGACCAATCGACCTGTGATATGATGCTTCATACTGGACCGGGACCTGCTTGGGTAGGTATGCACTGGACATGCGGTGATGCGCGGTCGCAAAACCCAAGACGGACGACGCAAGAGATATTGTGTCGCTTTTCTCCTCTTTTTTTTTTATGAAAACAGATAAAATTGCCCATGAGACGGCATGACTTCCTATTCGTTCCACCGTTCGACCGCCTTTTATGTTTTACAAGCGGGCCCCATGACATGGACACATTTTCGCATGCCTACTAGGTAGACAGGTGCTTCCAGTAGCAGGCAAAAAAGGTCACATTCGCGCATTCAAAATGCACGCTTGTCTACCTATATTTGTGTATATATATATATATATATGGTATGATATGATATCGCCAGAGCGCTAATGCGCGTGTCTTTAACGGGTGAGGCGGAAACCAGTGCCGGAAATGGCCGCCCGCGGCCCACTGCACAATCCAACAGCCCTTGATGCGGAGTGTGGTTCGGGGATCGCTACCCGTCCACCAAGGGCCGCAGACAACACTTGCAAATTGGAACAACTACCCTATCGGAAATCACCCAGGCCTATGATAGCTGCATGTGAGCACATGCCATGGGCTGAAAACCCAGCCTTGGCCATATCTAGCAGAAGTCAGTCGCATCGATAATCGATATGGATGCATTGGCTTCTTGCCCGATCCCGACACACATACCTACGTCACAGGCCACTGGCGAGTTTATTTAACTTGATGTGCTCTGCCTAACGGCCCTCCTGCTCGCGTTCCGCGGGGCCCGGCGGGAGCTCCCGGTCGTTATGAAGGAGCGGTGTAAAGCACTCTTGGCTGCACATTTCGCCTACGTGTACATTTGTTTTATTATCGTGGCTTTGATGTGATTCTTCTAGCGCCTTAGTTCGAATTTCTCGTGCTGGCACCCATCTGTTTTCTCGTAGACATAAAACTAGGTTGGATATGTTCCATACCGCCTATTGAAAGAGGGCGTCAATGCTTTAATCAAGATACCTATGTGAGCCACCTGAAACATGCCCAAGTCGCGGCGGGATACATAAATATCAGGAAACCCAGTCTCTTGCTTGTCCTGTTTTTCTTTTCTTCTTTGGGTGTTCTTTTTTCTGTATCACAAAAAAAACAACTGTTGCCTATCTCGTCTTACACCATCTTGCATGCTTCAAGAGCCACTCTTCAGCGGCTCGGGTCCCTTACTCCATCTTCCATGCTGTCAGCGTTTCTTTTTTTTCTCCCCCATATAAACTACTACTGCATGCCCAAAATGGCCCCCCAGGAGCGCCACCATGTCCTACACGTTCTGCACTACCCTGCTGTCGATCTTGTTGCTGTTCAAAATAGCGACCCGACACAGAACATCCGTCCACCTGGTCCACGCCCCGCTTTTGTCCCATCACCTCTCTCATACCCTTCCAGTATCTCACTGCTGCTCAATGCAAACAACGATAGTGATGATACTGCCGCCCAAAGCTCGACAGCGCCAGTCGACAGCCCTGAAATGGCAGAGCACAGCAGCCATGGGCATTCTGGCAGCAGCGCCCCAGACCACGGCACTCATATTTCTCACCGTCGCCTCCTTGCAAACGACAAGTTGCGCATCAAGATCGACTCTATCTGCAGACTACTACAATTTCGCTCCAGTAGAGACGTGCTGAATGACAATATCTCTCAAAATGAGGCAAGCCGCACCTTGTCACTTCAGTCCAGCATCACCGTGCACTTCACAGTGGCCCCCGGAGCAGAAAATAGCAATGCCGCAGAGCTTTGGGATCACGAGTCGAATATAGACGACACATTCGCAGAATTCTGTGCCCAGAGTCAGATGCAGTCATGAAAAATAATGTGTGCATTGAGCTGGCGGTCCTGATGAGGGCTGGACTTGGTAGAACAATCAAAGCCGATATACGAGCATCAATGAGGAACGATCTAGGTACAGCTCCAGAGTAAGCAAGGTTAGAAGTTCAGTATTTATTTCAAATCAACCGTATAAATTCTTTCATAATACCAAAGTTATGTACCTGGGGCATGAATTAAGCTTTCCTTTTTGCTTTCTATTTCCTAAATTGGCAACTGCCTAAAGTCATGCGCTTGTCTTTCCTTCTTAGACCGTGAATGGTGTGTAATTGCCGTTTTCGGAAACATTGGCATCACTCATAAATTGTTCCAACCTAGCACCTGCCACCAGCACCTTCCAATGCGACACGCACTGGGAAAGGATAAACGGATCGAGCACCTTCGCTCCTTCCCTTAAAGGAGAGTATCGTTGCCCCTCCTTGAAAGATCAAAACAAATGCTGATGCTCCTTCCCACTCGTTTACAAAAACCATCTACTTTTCCTTCCTTCGCTCTTCTTTTTTGCTGTCATCATCAACAGTTGCTTTCCCTCAAAACATTCAACACCCCAACAGGGGCATATAGATACACCGATTCTGATTTATTCTATTATCTCTATTATATGAGACTCATCCTTCCTCGTCCCGCTTTTTCCGTCAACTCTTGTTGCCGAACTGGAAGCGTTTAGGACGCTGCTCCAAGATTTCAGCTTCTGAGAGATCGTGTTTCAACAAACAGCGTTGAATTCCTCTCAACAATCAACTTTATTACCCAGCGTCCATCTCATCCATCACTTTGAACGCTTTCACCACACGTTTGCCGCCATCTCCACGTCTACATATTCAGCCGCACTCCCTACAAAACACCATCTCCCTCCTGTACATTCTGTACGTTCCCCAGCGTGCTTTTGAGCTTTGTTTTTGTGTTTCCCATGGCTAACATCAAAAAACTACAGAAATGGCATCTTCCTCTGTTCTCTCGGCCGCCGATGGCCGTAAGAACGACATTGGCCTATTCAGGCTACCAGCTAGCAACGACGGCAGCAGCTGGGATGAGATATTCATTGGAGACATTGGCAAGCCGCCCAAGGACATCAAGCGCGAGGACGATGTCGTTGTAGCTCACGTTGAGGAGGCGGAAGCCACTGGAAGCATCAAGGCTAAAGCTGAGACCGACTCCGGAGTCCATGACGCTGATGGCCATGATGGGGACAGTGTGGTCGACAGCTTAGCGTCTGTGGGCCGAATGAGCGACAACTATGAAAACGAAAAGGACGTTGTCAAGAGCACCGCACACGCCATTGTCGATCAGTCCGTCGACCAAGTCGTCCACAGCGAAACACCCGGCGTTCCCGAAGAAGTTGTCAATGATGCTACCGATGCTTCCATTTCTGGTGCCGTGTCAACACACTCACAGTCGTCATCAGTGTCCTATGGCCGCCGCAAAGACCTGTCATTTTACTCGATTGAATCGTCTACGGCGGGCCATCCCTTGGCTGCTTTTGGCTACCTCACGCGACGCATGTCAAGTCTCTTTGGGGCCTCGCAGGACAATTAGGATGCTCAGTCCGAACGAGAAGCAGGTGGCCCCGCCGGGGATGATCGGGGTGCTTCTGCCTCGAGCGGCTCTGGAGGAGTTGCTGAAGCGGGGGACACAGCACAGACGTGCCGCAAAGGTATGCCCGAAACCGGGGGCGATGGCGCAGTATCGTTTCGCGAAGACTGCAGTCGAACGGACTATGCCATCCAGCCCTTGGAGCCTGTCTTACTTTCAGGTTTCAATGGGCGTGGAACGGTGCGCTTTGTCGCCGATGGCGTGCCGAGGGTTCCAAAGTTCAAGGAGGAGGGCTTCTTCAAAGCGCCAGAATTCCCGTCTACCATTATACCCGCGCCTCGGCCGAGTATCTTGCAGACACACTGGAAGGCTATTGCCTGGTCGCTGCTCATGGCCCTTCCTGTTGTGCAGGTTGGCTACACACAGAGTCTGATCGTCTCCCTTCTCGCCCAGCCCCAGTTTCAGGCTCGCTATGCCAGCGCAAATGCAGACTTTGGGGCCATCTGGATGCTTGCTGTTCAGGTGTGCTCGGTCAGCAGCTCCATGGTCGGTGGCATGACCGTGGGCTGGCTCTCTTCCCGCTACTCGCTCCGCGCTCTGCTGGCCACATCTATGCTCCTCTTTTTCGGCTTCAGCTTCATCAACTTTTTCGCATCGTCCATGCCATGGATTCTCGTGGGCACCCTTCTCCAGGGTGTGTGCTGCGGCGGTTTCGGGACTCTTGCGAGTACATACATCTCCGACGTGTGCCCATCTGCCATCAGCAATGTCCTCACAGGCCTCATAAATTGCTGTTGGATAATGGGCCAGCTCACTACCTACGCCGTCATGTGGACAATGGTTGGTGTGCAAGGCGTGCATGCATTCCGCATCCCCATGGCCCTGCAGTGGATTATCCCGCTGCCCGTCATTATCGGCTGCTGCTTTGCGCCGTCATCGCCTTGGTGGCTCGTCCGCAAAGGTGACAGAAACGGTGCTTTGCACAGCTTGCAAAGACTGACGTCCCTCGATCCCCTGCACGGGGCGCCCGGTACATCTCTGGACCCTGCTGTATCGCGACTGGCGGAGATCGAGGCCGCTGTTGCCGTGGAGCAAAAGATGAGCGTCAAGAAGGTTTCGTTTGGAGAGTGCCTCAACAAATGCAACAGACGGCGCACTGAAATTGCAGTCATGGTCAACATTGGCCAGATCATTGTCGGTTTCGCCATTGCCAGTCAGCTGGTTGACTTTCTGCGTCTGGCTGGCCTCAAGAGTGGCGATTCAATCAAGATGGCCTTTTGTGAGTTTTGTCCTCTGCGCACCCCCCCCCTCCTTTCACCCTCTGATTCTCTTGTGCTAACATCCCCAAAAGTCAACGCCCTCGTCTTGATGGGCGGCAACATATCGTACTTTGTCATTTACACGCGCATGTCTACGCGCAAGATTTATGTCAGCGGTTTGAAGCTCATCTGGCCGGTTCTTGTTCTCGTTGGTATCTTTGAGGCGCTGAAGCGAACAAAGGTGGTCAGCCATCAAGGTGGCTCTTGGGGTCAAGCCATCCTTCTCTTTGGGTGGTCATTTCTCTACGGTATGCCGGAAGCTTTCTTTTTTCTTTTCTTTTTTCTTTTCTTTTCTTTTTTTTTTTTGGTATTCTTCGACCATTGTGACCATCATGCTGACAATTTTCAGGTGCCACAGTCGGTCCCTCGACAAACACGATTGTCTGCGATGTAAGTTCGCCATCGCTGCGTACAAAGACATTGGCACTCTCGCGCATGGCCAATGACATGGTCAGCATCATGCAGGCTGTGGCCGGGCCGTACATGCTCAGTGCGGAAAAGGGCAATCTGCGCGGTTTCACGGCGTTCCCGGCAGCAGGGCTGGTATCCATCGAGATTGTGTGGTCAATCCTGCGACTGCCGGAGATGAAGGACATACCCGAGGAGACACGGAGTGTACTGTTTGAAAGGAATGTCCCAGCGCGGCACTTCCAGCGCGAGGCATACCGGCGTCAAACGGCCAACTTGAGTCTGGATGGCGCGGGGATGGCAAGGGACAATGGTGTGCTGCAGGGCTTCCCAGAGATGGAGTTCCACGAGACTGAGTTTCAGGTGTAAGACATGTCTTACGCGCAGTTTGTTGTGCGAGGTAGCGGTAGAATATTTTTTACAGATAATAGACGTTACACGTATTTTCCAGCCCTGATCGAGACATGCCTTTGGAGTGCCATGCATGGTTTAGGTTTAGCCCTGTGGGAGGAAATTTGGGCCATGGCCAATAAGGCGGCACAGAAGTGCTTCCAGCTTCGATGTTCAAGTGGAAGTACGAGATTGTGGAGAGGCAAGCAAGGAGGTTTCTTGCCGTGCACGAACGAGTATTTTTGTCGGACAGGGGCTGGCCACCATTCGATCCGAGGTATCCCCTTTCATTAGAACTACCTAAGAACACTGGCCAAATGGCAAGCATTATTTGAAGGAACCCAAAATACTGTGATATCAAAGGCTCTTCATTTTTTGGTTCTAGTTTTTTTTTTTTTTTTTCTTTTTTTTGGTTTTCTTACATTCTATCAATACCTATTTGGGCCTTTTCAGTGCTAGCCAGGGGGTGTATTGTTAGTTCTCGTTGCGCGTCCTTCTCAAAGCAGGCAAGCGGGAGGGTGGAGGGTTATTTGGTCCTTCCATACCTACGCCAAGTGCCTGGCCTTTTATTTTATCACCTTGGTAGGTTTTGTGGATGCCTCTTTTCTTTACGTTTTTTTTTGTTTCTTTTTAAACGGCCTGTCAGCTTCCCACCTACCTAGGTCCTCGATACTTTATTAGCCTCTGCTGTCACATCGCTGGCAGCCGCCACATGCATAAGTTGGGCGTTTTTCTGTGTTCAGGTCGACCGAAGAATAAAGAAAAAAAAAGGCGTTTAAAAACTTGAGACGTCGCCAGGAAGAGTGGTAAATGATTTAGGTGAACATGCACGTAATGGATCGACAGTGCTTTCACCCAATATATTACTACAGAGTATGGAGTACATGCAACGTTGGCGATTTGCCATGCATACTTAACCGCTGATCGGCAAAGTCATAAAGAAGCGACCGAGACCGAGGCAAAACAGTTGTAACGGACGGGACCATTAAAAAGAAAATATCAGACAATAAAAAAAAGACCCAACGATCACAATATACAGAGTACACTACAACACGATATGCCAGATAATAACATACTCCGCACTCTGTAATTCAACGCGTGTCCCAAAAATAGCCGGTTCGCAATGCAGTCCGGAGCACGGAGCACAAAAGAACACAAAGCAGTACGTTTGCACGTCACGCAAGAGTTCTGCCGCGGAAAGGGTCCGTGCTTTTTTTTTTTTTTTTTTGCTCTTATTAGCCTTGCCCTGCCCCCCTGCTTCAGCTCACCCCGGCGCGGATCCTTTGCCGCCGTACTGCATCGTTGCATTCCGCTACCTACATGTTCTTACTCGTACGCAATGTAGCCCTGTTATGTCTCCTCCAGTCCAGAGGTCTCGATGCTAAACGTCGTACCTATTACATATACATTTGAATTTATGCACCCCTTGCCGGGAAATACCCAAAACAGAAATGCATGCGACGTCAGTGTGAGAAGCCGAAACTAGTTGATATTTGAGCACACCCTTACGGAGTCGAGGGGACATGCACCCGAGGGAAAGAATAAGAAAAGAAAAAAAAAAGGAGAGAAAGAACAAGAGAAGGAAAGAGAGAAATAAAGGCGAGGATGCCCATTGGCCCAGCAAAGGTTGGCAATGACAAGACTTACCATCCGGTACCTGATCTTTTTCATGCAGGTGTCATTCAGGGGTCAAGAGCCAAAAAAAAAAAAAATTTGATAATAAAAAAAACAGAGCCAACGATCACAAGGTCTAACAAGAAAAAATAGTTGAAACTGAACAATGGGTAGGTGTTATGTGTTGCGCGTAAAAAAAAGTACGTCCGATATCAATGAAATGGAGACAATTAACTTGCTGTGCCGGTCGCCATCTCTTTCAACCATATTTTCATATTTTGCACAGGATTGCATTTATTCTTGCTCTACCTACGCAATACCTACCCACGGTGTCCCAACGGTCGTCAGCATCGTCCCGTTGACGGCTTAAAGTCTGTATACATTTGCACCGTTAATGGTGGGCATTCCAGTGAGCCTAGAGCCCTTCTTCCACTTTTGCCGATCTTCAGTAAAGCGGCCGTAGGGAAGCAGCATATATCCAAGCTCCTTTTTACACTATCCAACCCTTTTTGTGCGGCCCGAGCGAGCCCACCACAACAAAACCCAGTACTGGTGTAAAACAAATTTCCATATGGGTTTCCCTTCCGGTGATAATCTCCATATGATGGGGTTGATGGGCCTCCTCAGAGCAGACAAAAGGTGTAAAACCGGCAAAGTCATTTTTTAAAGAGCCGGACATGCATTATTCTCCTATGGATAAAATTTGTCGACGGCAATCTAAATGATGTTCATAACACACCGAGCAGCACCTTTTTACAATACCTTTAAAAAATACCATGCATCGCAACTAGAGACTCTTGTCGGCCAACAAAATGAGACCGACGAATTTTTTTTTGTTCCAACCCAACGGGAAGCCATGGGAGCGATGGGGCCCTCTCTGTGGGGGAGTGGAGGAGGCAATAAACTTTTGGGAAGAACGTCAGGGTGGGGTTTTTATGTGCTCCGTACCCATATGGGGAGGGAGGTGTCTCCACGTACGGAGTACCTTATTTTACCTCTTTGTTACCAAAGGTAGGTACGGCGAGCAGGTCCGGGCTGTAAAATAAAAAGAAAACAAAAAAAAAAAAAGAAAACAAAACTCATGACCTTGCACACACTCAATAAGTCCAAGGCCCCCCTCGAGTGGCAACTCTCAACTATTGGCAGTCTGGACTTGGACATTGGGGATTGGTTGTTTCTCTCTGGCGCGGTTGCAAAGCAAAAAAAAATCAGATGCTCGCCGTTCTCGTTGAAAGAATTGTGTTGTACAAAAAGATGGCCAAAAAAAGCAGATCAAAAGCACTTGGGGTGATATAGGCGAAGGCGAATAAAAGTATATGAAAGGAGAGGAAAAGGCCAAAAGGATACAGAGTCCCCCACCCTCCAAAGTAAAAAAAAAAAAAAAAAAAAAGGACACGGCGGCCGACGCCAGTGGCACTAGGATCGACTAGATTATAGACTATCCGGGTGGACTAAAAGAAACGAAGCTTTGAAAAAGGACCCTGTTTTTGCTCAAAAGTCCATAATATTTTTTTCCTTTTATTTTATTTTTATTTTATTTCTTTTTTTTTTTTTTGCCTTTGGCTACCTAGTCAAGGACCTAAGCTCAGACCTTGTGCTCCCACCAGTAGACCAGTTGCCGAGAAAGCTCTCATCCGAGGAAAAACCAAAAAGCCTGGCAACGTCGGCGATGAGGCGAAAAACGGCATGTGAGTAATGCGTACGCGAAGCGAAGTGGCTGGTGGAGGAACAAAAAAAAAAGAGAAAAGGCATAATCGAGGGTCAATTGTGCGGAGGAGGGTGTGAAGCAGAAAAAGACGGCGCAATACACGCATGTAAAAGCTTGACGTTTTCAATAGATACGAGTATACGATTATACGAGCTTTACTGGATGGTTTTCTCCCTTCTTTTCTTTTTGTCAAGCTGTATTTCATAGGAGCTCACTTTCTTTTTTTGCCTCCCATCCATGCTTCCCAAATACGCGGGTCTCAATGAGAGACACTTTGCATTTATTGCTGTGCCGATGCTTTCTTTTTCCCACCTACATACTGTCGATGGTGGCCTGCATGGCTAAATTCTCATATCTTTCTTTTCTTCTTCCTTTTTATTCCATTTCTTTTTTTACTTGTTCCCGTCTATTACTCTCCAAAAAGTCCTCGGAAACCCAGGCATATGAATTTCCCATACCTTTTTCGGGTCTTTCTATTTTTTCCGTGTCATTCTTCCGTCACTCTGAATCGGTCTCACAATCTTTTTTAAACATATCTATTTTTCCATTTCCGCTCACACAGAGACGGGGGCCGTTTTTTTTTTTTTTTGATTTAACCAGCTATTATTGGGGGCAGTCCTTTTGCACGTCTTGACGGTCCCTTTGGCGAGACTCGGAGGGTTGTTAACAGATCTACTTTGCACGTCTTTTTATCATTTCGGTCTTCTTGCCCTTTTTGGTCCTTGTGCACGTTGAATACCTATCACACGGTGTTTTTTTTTTCTTTCGTTTTTTTTGTTTCTTTTTCATTTCTGTATTTCTGTCTCATCCGCCCACTTTACCGAGTACGGCTTTTTTTTCTTTCTTCTCGGTGAAGGTCGACATCTATCTTTTCTTTCCATATCTATTTTCGACTTTTTCCTGCTGATATATCGAGAAAGCATGCACTTATGAGCATTGCAACGACCTACGGTAACAGGCTCATTTAGGTTGCCATTTGCTCTTTCCGGATACGGACGACCATTCGCCATGGCTTCTCCTGATGATTCAGTTATGAAATGGGAGCACCAGATTGTGCCGTTCACATTCAATGGCGGTTTCGTGGCTCTCAGCTTCATCGTGTCGTTGATCGGTGCAGCAGCAACGCTGGAGCTGATCAACCGTCGCACAGCCATCAAGGGCATCTACAATTTGTATGTCCATCTTCGTTGGCGGAGTCGGAGTTCCAAACGGGCTTCATACATTATTCAAAACCCCACTGGCTTCTTTTTACTGACTTGCAGCCTTTACCTTTTTGGCGCCGCATGTACGATGGGCGGTATCTCCATCTGGTCCATGGTACGTCTTTTGTTGCAGTTCTCGTCTTATTGAGAGCCGTTTTCTCTAACATGACCCCATCACAGCATTACATTGGTAATCGTGCCATTGTCATCGACCGCGGCCAGGCTGAGCTTCAGATTGTCTTTTCCGGCGGCTTCACAGCGCTCTCCTTCTTCGTCCCCATCCTCGTCCTCGTCGCTGCCTATACGGTGGCCGGCACCAACAACTATGACCGCGTCCACATCTGGCGCATCGTCTTTAGCGGCTTCATGTCCGGCTCTGCCATCTGCGGCATGCACTATCTCGGCAACGCCTCGATCAGCAACTACACCTGCGAGTACGACGTTACCAACGTGGTCGGAGCCGCCATCATCGCCGTGACTGCGAGCATGGTGGCGCTGTCGCTCTTCTTTGTGTTCCGCGCCGCCTGGTCCAATGCCTGGTGGAAGCGTGTCATCTGCGCGCTCGTGCTCTCCGGCGCCGTGTCGGGCATGCACTGGTGTGCCTCGGTGGGCACCAGCTACCGCATGCGCTCCCTCAACGACAGCGACAGCCGCGCGGCCGTCATTGCCACCGTCATTGTCATTGCCTGTCTGTCGTTTGTGGCGTGTGTCACCATTGCCATCGTGGCCTTTATCAGCAACCTGAATCGCAGACGCCAGGCGGCCGCGGCTCAGCAGGTCGTGCTGGCGGCCGCCATCTTTGACAAGCACGGGCGTCTGCTCGTCAGCCCCGACGGCCTCTTGCCCACGGAGCGCATCACCGAGTCCTTTGTCAGCGGCCCGAGCGGCGAGTTCTTCACCATCCACTACCCGCTCTTCCACTGGATGGTCCGGGCGTCGCACAACTGGCCCAGCATCAGCCCCCTCGTCGACGGCATGCTCAAGCACCTGGCCCGTCTCCCCCGCAAGCGGCGCGGCTTCTACGACAACGGCAGCGGCGAATACGCACGGACCGTCGAGACGGATCCCAACAATATCATGGGCGGCAGCAACGAAAACGCCATCCGCGCCAACATTGAGCTCATCACCCCCCAGGGCGACATTGTCGAAAACTACGATGCCATCCTGTGCGAGCTCTTTTGCACGGCCGCCCAGGCCCTGGCCACCAAGACCAAGAGCCCGCTGGCCAAGGCCGGCTACCTGTGGGATGAGATTCTCTCTACCGGCGACAACGGCCGCTCGCGCTTCCACCTGCCCACAAGCTTCAGCCATGACGACAACGAGGCCAACGAGGCCAACGACGCCGACACCGCCGACACCGCCGACTCCCATCTTCTCCGCAGCCGTCCGGCCATCGCCCACCCCTTCCGCTTGCACCACAAGGAAATGGCCGAGGTCGACGGCCACGAGCTCGCCGAGCGCGGCCAGCAATACATTGTCCCTCTCAACCCGCCGCACCGCCCCATCATCCGTCGCCGCCCCATCGACTACGGCCGCGGCTCGCTCCTGTTCCTCGTGCGCTCCGTCGAGTCGTCCCGCGAAATCAGCAACCTCGAGGCGGCCGGCTACCGCTTTGCCGAGCTTCGCCACGTGGCCAACATCATCGGCAGCACCATGCAGATCAAGGACAGCGACATTGCCGGCCATCTGCGCAGCATGCAAATCTATGCCCGCGGCATCCAGCTGTACAGCCCGGGCGTCCACATGGGCTTCTATGGCGTGAGAGCCCGCATTGGCGCGCCCGCCACCACGGCCGCCCTGGCTGCCACCGGCGGCTTTGACGTCCTCGTCAACCGCGACTACCGCAACCAGCTGCCCTCGGTGCCCCTGCACGGCCTCGACAGCCCGCTGCAGCCCTGGCAGGTCAAGTTTATCCAGCTGCACTTGGACCGCGTCACGCCCGAGAGGGCTCTTCGCCAGCTCAAGTCGCTCAAGACGCCGTCGCCCGACGAAGCCCACCTGGCCACGCAGCTGACCAACGGCATCCGCGCCCTCACCACCTTTATCGGCGACCCGGACGTTATGAGCGGAGCCACCTTTATCGCCCAGCCCATTGAGATTCCCTGCTGCCGGGGCCAAGGAGGCGGCAAAGAGCGCCCGTCCAAGAAGACGGGCGGAGGAGGCAGCACCCTGGACCCCAAGGCCAGCACCAGCACAGACAACAGCGGCGACGGCGACGGCGACGGCAACGGCGATGACGGCGACGAAGACGGCTTGGCCGTCACGGCCACGGCCACCATGATTACCCTCTCCACCCTCATCCCCATCCACCAGCCCATCACCTCCGAGACGTGCGTGCTCACCCCGCTCAACTTCTTCAAGGTGCACCAGATGGTCTCTGATCCGGCCTCGGGCGAGCAAGTCCACTTCTTGCGCAGTCTGCACCGCGACATCTTCCCCGTCATCAAAGTCAAGCCCGCCACCGCCGCCGCCGTCGAGGCCGTCGCCATGGGCGCCAAGCTCAGAAGCGTCCCCAGCAATAGCAGCCTCGGCAGCAGCGCCAGCATCAGAGGCACCACCCTGCACCACAACCGTCGCCTCTCGGCCGTGTCCACTGTGTCCCATCGCGCCGGCCGTCATGCTGCCGCTCGCAGCAACATGGGCAGCAAAAGCATCTCGGGCGGCATGGCCGACGAGGACGACATTATCGAAGAGACCGGCATCGGCAGCCGACGCCACAGCCGCGACACCTCGCCCAGGGGATCGACCAAGGAGCTGTGGTCGGGCCGCCACCATCGCCCGAGCGAAGAGTATGGCAACCATGGTGGCCATGGCGACAATGTCGATGACGACGAGTGCGACAACGACACGGAGCTCACAAAGCAAGCATCCACCGACCTGCTGCACATGGACGACGGCCCTGGCGCCGCCACCGATCTCGGCATGGTGCTCGGCCAAGACCCCAACTCGTATGCCTCCATGGGCTCGCGCTGGGGAGGCATCATGGTCTCGCAGGAAATCACCGTCAAGGTCCAGGCCTCGTCCAACAAGGCCGACACCTCGACACGGACGCCGCCCAACGAAACCAGCGATCCTTCTTCTTCCCATGCCGCCGCCAGCATGCCGGCCATGTCGTCCTCGGACGACGATGCTCGCAAGGCATCGAGTCTACACAACAGTCTACACAACAGCCAAAACAATGGTCCTCTCTCGTCACCGTCGGCCACTCCCGCCATCCCTGCCACGCCAGCTATCCCGGCCGGTCTGGCACCGCCTCGGACAGCCCCCGTCATTGACATTTCACCCGGCCGTGGCATCTCCCGCGACGGCCTCCGCAGCCCCAGACCAACTCCCAATACCGGCGTCGTCTTTACAAAGGCGGAGGCGGCCACGGACTTGGACGAGCGCAATTATGTCGACGCTCTCTTTGGCCTTACCATCCGTCGCCGCTAAAAAAAAAGGGAAAAAAACTATCGATGTTTGCTAGGTTTCTCTATTGTCGTTCATTCCCTTTTCATTCCATGTTCTTTTGTATCTAAAATACCTTATTCCCTTTTATCTTTTTATTTATTGTCCCTTGTGTCTGTCTATACTCCTATTTATTTCTGTATTTATTTACTTACCTACTTATTTATTAGCCTTCCATTATGACAATTGCACGGTCTAGGTGCCTAAGCTTTGCTTCTCTTGTGCACCTATCTTAAGTCGTGGCCGCATGGTCTGGCACCTTAGGTTGATAATCATCTTCACTAGAGGTAGGTAGGTTGTTTGATTTTGATTCAGATTCATCCACGTGTAAAGAATCAAATAACTTGTAGCATTGAAGCGTGTACAAGAACAATGCGTGCGTGTCGCAAGTCCCGCAATCTCTACCTATCGTCACATAAAAACAACGGCCCCTTTTTAAAAGATAGTACACAACTTCCAGGGCGATCAAGCTGCAAACAGCTGGAGCATACCCGTCCCGCTTTCCAGTCAGACAACGTTCCAGAAACTTAGCATACAGTCTGCTCCGTTCGCCCGTTGCTGTCGGTCGCCGTGATAACAGGGTCGGCTGTCGTCGTTGTTCTTCGGGTGGTACCGCCGGTGGCGCCAGAGCCCTACTCTTCGTCATCGCCGGCCTCAGCACCCGCTGCCGCCTTGTCGCCCTCGGCAGTGGCAGCCGTACTTGCAGCCTTGGGCTTGGCTGCAGCATCCTTGGCATCGGCAGCCTTTGCGTCGCCGTTGGCGTCAGCATCGCCCTCGGCATCCTCATCGCCTTCAGCGTCTTCGGCATCGTCGCCTTCCTCGCCGTTCTCGCCGTTCTCGCCGTCCTCGGCATCCTCTTCCTCCTCCTCATCCTCTTCACCATCCTCCTCGACCTTTTGCTTCTTCTTGGGAGGGGCGGCTGCTATTGTTAGTCGTTGTCGCTGATTTTTTTCTTTTTTTTTTGTAAACTTACCGGGCTTGGCGCCGTCGTCTTCTTCACCCTCCTCGTCGTCACCCTCCTCATCTTCTTCTTCCTCGTCTTCTTCAGCATCATCGTCATCGTAGTCCTCCTCCTCCTCTTCGTATCTGTAAACAAGAATCGTATTAGCACAGTCTGTCAATTTCACGAATTGCGGCGATTGTCCGTTTGAATGCATGGTTATCGCAAAATGTATGCGCTGTAAGCGCAATTCACGCGCAAGACCTCGCATGCAGTCGCAATGCGCTCCAGAACGCGATTGTGGGTGTTGAAGGCTGCGTAGGTAAAGCGCGCGCGAAAAAATAAAAAATAAAAATAGAAGGAAAAAAAAAACCAGAAAAAAAAGAAAAAAAAAAAAAAAACTCACTCTTCTTCCTCCTCGCTGCCACTGGGGAGGGAGACAAACTCCTCCTCCTCCTCGCTCTTTCTCTTGCGCGTAGACATGGCTGCCGACAAGTGGTAGTGTGTGTCGTAAAACTTGCGAATGTGGACAGGCGCAGGTATGAAGCGGGCCAATTGGCTGCACAGGGGCCGTGTTATCGTCAAGGGACAGGCCTGGAGATGAATTTGCCGTAAAAACTGGACGATAAACAGCTGCAAAAAAAATACGGCCACGTTGGTTTAAAGAAGCACAAGAAGGAAAAGAAAAGAGAGGAGGAAAAGAATAAAGGGAAAAGAAGGGGGAAGAGGAGGAGGGGGGGAAGGGGAAAAGAGGAAGGAGGTGAGCCACACTATACTTTGTGCGGCCGGCGCAAGAGCGGCAGAGCAGGAAGGAGCCAGGAGAGAACCAGTGTTAGTCGGGAAGGAAGGGGGGGGGCGCGCACATGCGCTGTAATTGTCAACTGCCCGGTCTACGAGTACGTAAACCCCGAACCGTTGAGGCCAGGCCCTCCTTCCCGTTCCATTTTACAGTCATTCACAAAGTATCCTCACACGTGCTGGCTATGAGAGAGTACTTCGAAGGCTGGTGGGCTACGAGTTTATGTAGCTACGGAGGGTGGCCGCTTCTACAGGATAAAAAGAGCTCTTTTTTTCGGGCAAAGGCGAAATGGTACCCATCAGCATGCTGAGGATATGACTGCTTAGTTGTGAGAGTGGCCGATGAATGAAACTGTAGGTAAGAAAGGACATAAACTCGGGTTCTTTCTTCGTTTCTTTTTATAGGAACTTCATTTACTTCCCTTTTTTTTTCAGTCCTATCTGCTTAATTTTTGTTCGTGTATTACACGTGCATTACAGAGGGGAATCGTACCTGCCTCGAGCGATGAGCACTGTCGCGCCTCTGAAGGTGTGAGCAGTATGAGTACTTTAAAGGGGAAGGTGCGATGCAGGGCAAAAGCTAGAGGTACTCCGTAGGAAGGAGCTCAGGAAAAAGGTGCTTCTGGGGAGGAAGGAGCGATGGAGCTTTCAGCTTGCGCTTTCCTTCTATCGCTGGCAAAGCAAGGGAGAGGGGGGTGGAGGCTCAGAAAGCCGGCGGTCGAAAGAAGCAGGAGGGAAACGCCGCAAAGTGAGGAAGCCTTTTGGGAAAGAACTGGGCGGTAGCATCTCCCCCCCTCCCCTCCATTCTTCTTTCTCCTAATAATATCTGACTGTGTCCTTTGTGCCGCACTCTGTCCTTGTCTTTTTCACCCCATAGTACTCCATAGCGTCTAGAAAAATACTCTGTGTATTACTCCGTACGCGTACTTGCAGCAAAAGCAGCAAAAGCCGCAAACTGGTCCTGGCGCCCCGCCCTACAAAGGCGCAATGGGGAAGAGAGATAAAAAGGCAGGACGGGGAGCTTGGGTTTGTCTGCGTTGTGATTGGTCAGTGGCTTAGAGAGCTAAACAGCTCTGATCCTGACGGGACAAAAGGCCGCAGGAGCCGGCGGAGGGGCCGCAGTCAGCCTATCAGCTCGAACGTGACCCTTCACGTGAAACTATGTGTGATATATCACATGATTAATCCGGAAAGCCTCCAATCGCTTGGTATCTCAGTCCGAAACGCGCTGTCGCGATTCTGGAGCGGATCTGAAAGTAAACAATGCCGCCTCCTTGTTATACGAGTAGAACATCCTTGACGTCACGAACCAAAACCAGGATCTGTGTCAGGCTGCCACCCCCGTCTCGTCATTATGATCACCTCCATCCATCCGGCGGCCCTCTCTGCACGAGTACGGGCCGGATGGCACCGCCGATCATGCTGTTTGCATTGCTGCGAGCCATCCCATGCATCTCCGATGCCGATCATATGGGTTGTTCAGCAGACATGCTCCTATGGAGTATGGATTACACGGTAGCTCTTCTTTTCTTTTTCCCCTCTTTACTCTGCTCTGCACGATTTGTCCACAGACGTCCCTGGTTGACTTGATCAAACTTGGAGCAGCCCATTCCAAGAAGCATCCTGCATTCCTCGCTTCAGCTGTGAGTTTTGGTACGAATCATCACATTGTTCTGGGCGACGAGTGTCAAGCAATGTACGAGTAAGATCCGGACCTTGGTTCTGTGCAAAGCAGCTTTTCAGACAGTCGTAGGGAAATGAAAGGACAAGGGCTGGCAGAGCACTACTGTTCATGGTGCGGCTTGCCACTTCTTTCACGCCAACCTCCACCTTTGCTGTTTCATTTTTCATTTTTTTTATCATTTCTTTTTCATTGTTTTGTTCTCTTCTCGAAGCTCTTGAGCATGATCCTTGCACGCAAAACCGCGGCAGCACACATTTGGAGTAAATCTACTTGTAAGTACGCGTCACATCAGAGAGTACAAATGTATAGATACATCATTCCACTGCAACGACAGCGTTGCATCATGGGAAATGAAGCCGATCCGGCAGCACGTACCGTGCTTTAGCGCCTCGGAATGTCATCCTGAGCCGCGGCAGCGGGATTTTTGGATGGCAAGCTGTTGTGCGTCGTAGGAGGACATGCGAGTGACAGCCTCAAAGGCATGCATTCTGTGCGAAGACGCGGGTGTGCGATGGGCGCAATCCACACGAACCACAAGCACGGAAGGCAGACCGGGTGCCGCCACGAACAGTAATAATACCCTGCACCTTTTTTTCCTGTCCATGGGCAAATGACGACGGAAGAGTACGAGTAAGACAAAGCCCGCACCGCACTTTTTTGTGGCAAACGCCAGACGGGGCATGTCTGTGCTTTGAATGGTGGCACTTTCCTTTTTCATTTCGAGGGTCGTTCTTGCCCTTTTGCTTACCGTTCGTTGCTGGTTTTTTTATTTTCTTGTGTTCGCACCTGCCGTCGTTTGCGCGACGCTGTCTTGGCCACATGGCCAACGCCTCCTCGGGTAGCCGTTTGCTCCTTCCAGACTGGGAACTCACACTGAAAACAAGTTTGTACACCGAGTTCCTCGTGTGTTTCTTGTGTGCGCCTTCTCTCAGCGTCGAAAGGACCCCTGTAAGACGTGCTGGACAATAGCGTCGTTTGGGGCTAAGAGCGCGTCTCCCACGCGTAAAAAAAAAAGCCAAGAACGAGCTACTGTGAGCATCCACGCCTAGCACCCCTGGACGTCAACAAAAAAAAAATGGTACCAATGGCGTACCCAAGAATGCAGCCCCAAAGTTATGTGATGGAAGAAAAAGAAAAGAAATAGAAAAAAAAAGGGAAAAAAAAGAAAATTGGAAATAATTGCAACCAGGGCAGCACATCGCACACAGTGACAAGCCCGTCCTCATAAAACGAAAACGGTCCCCGCCTGCTTTCAAGAGGGTCCCCGTCTGGGTTTTGGCCATTGTCGACTTCTCTCCGCCGTTTTTTGTATCTTTTTCAAAGCTCCGCCCTGCCTTCCTGCCGTCCTGCCGTCCTGCTGTCCTGCCGCCCTTCCGTCCTGCAACCCCAGCCCTCGGCAGCCATGGTCTTTGCTGCCGGCCAGGCGTCTCGACCACAATGGCCTTCCGCGAGCACGACGACCCGGCCTATGCGGCAGATGTAGAGGGTCCGGCAGTGCTGTCGTTCAGACAGCCGCGTGCCCTTGCACTAGACCAGCACCCGCATCATCAGCATCAGAGGAGTCGCCGCAGCGATGACCCCCTGGCGGACAGGCAGCCCCTGGACCCGTTGCAGGGTCAGGGCCCCTGCAATCCAACCAGCAGCAGTCCCAGCACTTCCGAAAAGACTGCGGCCGTTGCAAAAATTGTTCGGCCCCTGCTTGGTGGCTCGCCGCGCTCTCCCCAGCAAAGGAACAAGTTTGACTTTGACGACAGTCTCGACGAGGAAGACGACGACGACGACGATAGCATCGGCGAAACTAACGCTGACAGCCACGAGGACGACGCCGCCGCTGCTGCTCACAGTACACACGCTCATCATCGGCTCATGGGCGACAGCCGTGCAGCAGCCTTGGGTTCGGGTTCCTCGACTCGTTCTCCCTATCCAACGTCGCCTCGGTCTCCTACCTCGCCATTGGCCACAACCCCCTTTTCACCTCGCTGGGGTTCCCTCGCAAACAGCAACATCAGCAGCAACAGCAACAGCAACAGCAACAGTAGCAGCAGCAGCAGCAATAGTAGCAGTAGCAGACGTGCTGCTGACTACAGCTTCTCGACCTATTCCGGCTACTCAAATCCGGCCAGCGCCGTGAGCTCTGTTTCCGTCTCTGTTCCTCACTCCATTTCCACCGCGCCGACAAGCCCAATCTCGCCGTCTCCGAGTGTTATCACGCACAAGGCCGCAGCTGTTCGCCGCTCTCCGTCCATTGGATCGGTGCCTCGCTTTGCCGCACTTTCATCGCACCCCTTTGCGGCCGGCAAGCCCGCCTTAGAGCGAGCTGCAACGGCTCCACAATCTGCTGGAGCTGCTATCGCCAGTCGGCCGCCCAAGCACCCCTACTTTCACCGTCCTGCTCCTCTGCGCTCTCCGGATCGTGGCGCGCAAACACCGCCCCTCGCGTCCCCGCCCCTTGTGTCACCACGAGTCAGCAACTTCTCCCGCCCCCGGCCATCCAACAACGTGCAAGGCGGCAGTGCACAAGACGCACTGCCTCCCAATGCAATCTCCCGTCCTCGCCTGCCACAACCA
This sequence comes from Intubia oerlemansii, assembly GCA_020002355.1. Lineage (NCBI taxonomy): Eukaryota > Fungi > Ascomycota > Sordariomycetes > Ophiostomatales > Ophiostomataceae > Intubia > Intubia oerlemansii. Next base: position 37,371 of record JAGKRZ010000042.1, read on the forward strand.
CTCAAGCTGCACCATCATCGCCAGCAGAGCTCCGTGCTGACGGCTGCTGCAGCTGTAGCACTCCCCACGCCCTCCATGCAGTCGCAGGCGACTGCTGCCCAGCGGCTGTCCTTATCGTCTGTCAATTCGTCCGTCAACTCATCCGTCAACTCGTCTTCCACAGCCGTCTCCCTCGTGCCTCCCACAGGGGACAAGGGCGGCACAGCGCCCCCTTCTCAAAATGCCAATGCTGTCATGGTCTCACCACCAGTTCACAAAGATGGCGGGGCAGCGGCTGTGAATAGCAAAATTCACCCCGAGCCAACGCTCTTAACAGCGCACTCTTTCCCCCAGTTGCGCGAGAACCACTACCATGGCCATACCCCTGGTGTGACCGGTGACGACGAAGCCCGCCTCAGCTTCCGATCTCAGTTCACCGCCTCTACCACGCCAAAAACGCTTCATACCGACTCGGGCACAACCCGCAGCAGCGTCCTGACAAAGGCCAGCTCGCGCACGTCTATTTCTTGGTTCAACAGCGCCGCCGCTGCCGGCGAGGGCGACGAAGGTCTCAGCGTAGATGATGTTATGGGCCTCTACGAAAAAGGCTTTGGCGACTCGACTGGCCCGGAGGACAACGACGAAGTGGCCCCTGACGACGATGACGCGGGCTTCAATACCGATGACGACGACAACGCAACCGACATTGAGGCACACAAAGCCAGCAGGTCTGCAGCACCTTCACGACTAGATGACGACATGCGCAACAACGACACCCCTGCAACTACTACTACTACTACAACTTCTGCAACTACTGCAACTACTGCAGCTACTGCAACTACTGCAACTACCGCCGATGCCGCTACCATCACCGCAAACACCACACCCCCGTTGTCACCAGGCGTTGCTGGCGCAAAGCTCTTGGAAGCCATGCGTGAACCAATGCCTATACCATCTCGGTCCATGGCGCAGGCCGACCGGTCCGATACAAATGCTGCAGATTCGTCGCTGCGCCCGGCACGGTTCTCTGGTCTCTCATCGTCTGCGCCAAAGGAGTGCGGCATGGCCCTTGCGGCACAACATATCAGCAGTCAAAAGGCGGCGGCTGCTGAGAAGAACGCACAAAATGACGACGATGAAAAGCGAGACTCGGCCAAGATGCTCGAGTCTGACGACAATGCCTCTGGCAGGCTGTCGCCCGCGCCAATGTCACCGAAGCCAGCGCCAGTAGCCGAGAGCCAGGCCCCCCCTGAGAACAAGGCGGCAAGCAGCACACCGTCTTTGTTTGCCAGGGCTCAGAATGAGCCCGATGACCCGAGTCTCCGCGACCGCTACGGATTCCGCAAGCAGAACCAGTACATCACCAAGGAGCAGTACGACGCATGGAACGGCCCCTATACAGAGTACCTCGGTCGCCGGCGTAGAAAGTGGGTCGCGTTTCTCCGCGACTCGGGCCTCATCAGTGACAAGCCCACCCGCTTCCCGCCGCCGGGTGTCAAGACCAGGAGGTTCATCCGCAAAGGCATCCCGCCCGAGTGGCGCGGTGCGGCGTGGTTCTACTACGCTGGCGGACCAAGTATCGTGGCCAAACATCCCGGCACCTACAAGCAGCTCATTGTTCGCGCCTCGCGGGGCGAGGCAAAGGAGGTCGATATTGAGGCCATTGAGCGTGACCTTCACCGCACATTCCCAGACAATATCGCTTTCCAGTTTACCGGTACGCACCAGCCAGGACACTCCGGCCCCGAAGCCACCAACAACGGCACCGAGGACGCCGCGGGCAAACCCGACATCACAACCAACCGTCCGGATGAGCCCAAGATTGTGTCCAAGCTGCGCCGAGTTCTTCTCGCCTTTTCCATCTACAACCCGCGCATTGGCTACTGTCAGAGCCTCAACTTCTTGGCCGGTCTCCTGCTGCTGTTTGTCCAAACAGAAGAGCAGGCTTTCTGGCTGCTCAATGTCATCACACGCATCTTCTTGCCTGGCACCCACGAAATGTCTCTCGAGGGCTCCAAGGTCGACTTGACCGTCCTCATGACGTCCCTTCAAGAGTCGCTGCCGGGCGTCTGGGCCAAGATTGGTGGCGATCTCGAGGACGGTAACCGCGCGGCACCACCCAAGCACACCGCCAGCGGCCTCAGCCTCCGCATGAAGATGCCCAAGGTTGTGGGCGGCCGTTCGAGTCATGACACGCTGTCTGCTGACCGGCTGCCGCCCATCACGCTCTGCATGACGGCCTGGTTCATGTCGTGCTTTATTGGCACGCTGCCCATCGAAACAACTCTGCGCGTCTGGGACGTGTTCTTTTACGAAGGCAGCAAGACCCTCTTCCGCGTGGCCCTGGCCATCTTCAAGCAGGGCGAGGCAGAGATCCGTGCCGTCTCGGATCCTATGGAGATGTTTGGTGTCGTGCAGGCTCTGCCGCGTCGCATACTCGACTGCAATATGCTCATGGAGGCTACGTTCAAACGCCGCAACGGCTTTGGCCACCTGAGCCAAGAAGACATTGAAGAGAAGCGTCGCGCTCAGCGTGATGCCCTCAAGGATGGCGGCAGCGGCAGTGCCGGTGCGGGCAGCCCACGGGCTGTGAACTCGCCGACACCGGGTGCCACTGGCTCGGCCCATGTTGATCTGCATGCAGCCTCAACAGCAGCGGCTCGCAAGACGGGCTCGCCGCTTTTTGGCCGTCGTCGAGATCGCCGCCCTGCAGAAGTTATGTAGCGTTATGACTGTCTGCAAGCCCAGTGATGATTAGCAAGTAGAGTTTTCGTTGAATGCTTTTCTCTCTTTTTTTTTTTTTTTTTTTTGTTGTTCCTTTTCCTCTATTTTTGTTTTGTTCTTCTCCTTACTTTTTGATTTCTTGTTTTTTCGTTCTGGTTTATTGCCCCCTTCATTGCCACCGGAGTTTTGATTTGCGCATCATTGCCTTCAAAATATATCACTCTGCCTTTTTTTTTTTTTTTTTGCTATTCAATTAGCCCTTTTCATTTTCTTCTTTTCTTCTTTGTTTTTTCTCATTTTTTGTCGGTAGCCGCCATTTTATTGTACCATCACGGCATGATTTACAACCCCAAATTTTCTACTTTCAATGTAGGTGTCGGGTGGTATCGCAATTTCCTTAGCATGCATGAAGACGTCAAGCATGAGCAGTGCAGAATACATGGCAGGAATAGATGCCAAAAATATCTCTAGACAATGCTAAGAAAACTTTTTCCATGCCTATCTCTGAGGTCGTTCTTTTACCCATTCAACGAAATCAGTGACATCAACAATGATGACGTAGGTAGGTAGGTAGGTAGGTACCAGACTTATCTGCCTACCTTGGTCACCAGGGACATAGGTAGAACGAAACAATAGAAAGCAGCAGCACGCACTTAGCAGGAAGACAAAACAAAAAAGAAACAAAAATCAACATATAAAATGGAAGCGGCACAACGAAAATAGAACGACAAAAAATAATAATAAAAAAGGATAAAGAAAACCAACGCCTCCAAGCCCGCTGGCATGAAGCAATTCCATCAACAAAAGTCCAAACTCCTCACCTTATTTGTGCTGCAGCTACCCGCCAGCCCTATCGTGCCCTACCCATTCGTGGGTTAGGATTTTAGCCCTCCGTGCCGGAGCTGTGGAAGGTGGCACACAGCGCCGCATAGTGGTGCGTCAGGTCCAGGACGTGCTGCGGAAGGTTTGTCGATTGGATCAGGCTGCCCACCTTGACGCCGCCTTCTTCCTCAATCAGAAGACGCACCGTCTGCAGCAGCTCCGGCGAGAAGCCGCTGTACCACCGGTATTGCCACGTCACCAGACGGATGACGGCCGTGACAATCTCCGCCGTGACAGCGGGCGACATCGCAGCGCCGCTGGCACGCTTCTTCTTGAGCACGCGCAGGATGCCGGACAGGGCGCGGGCGCTGAAGCGCTGTGAAAGGCATGCGCGGTACGCCTCGACGGCCTCGTCGTCGTGCTGCAGGCGCTCTGCCAGGCTGCCGAAAATCTCCCATTCCTCGCCAGACTTCTTGTACTGCATCGACTGCGCACGGTACTGAGCCACCTGCGTGCGCCAGATCGTGTACACGCGGAGATCCTCATACAGAACCATAAACAAACTGTCGAGCCACCGCTCACAGAGGCGCTTGTTGTTCAGACGCGAAAGGTGCTCCTCCGATGACGGGTCCTGGTGATGTTAGCAAGGGGGGAGTTGCAATATATTACCGTCAGTCATGTAACCTACAGTTTCCTCGCCGTCGCCAATATCGGCAGCCGTTGTTGGCTTCTCGACACCATGGTTGTTGTCGTCCGTCGGTGCAGCTGCGGCCTCCTCGTCTTTGGATTCGCCTTCCTTTTCAATCTTGGACTCGGTGTCGGAGGCATCGGCAGTGCTACCATTCTCCTCAGCATCATCTGGGTGGTCGCCGTTTGGTTGGCGGTCGGGGGTACCGCGAAGGGCATCTGTGCTGGCGTTGGCACCGTTGGCCGCCTTGCCATTCTTGGACGCATACGGCGTGGCCGGGGCTTCCTTGCGCTCGGTGCGGTACTCGTCCTCCATAACAAACACGTTACTCCGGATCTTGAGCAGCTGGTCCCAGCCAATCTTGGATGACATCTCCGTGAGAATGTTGTAGGCGTGCTTGAACGTGCCGCGGTAGGCTGAAGCCCGCAGGTTGAGGAGGCTCGGGTCAACCTGCTCGTTGAAACGGTGCTCCATCTCGGTGTCAATCTCGTCGAGGCGGGTTTCGGGCAGGATCGGTAGCGTGACTTCCTTGGGTTCTGGCATGATGGGTGCGTCCTTGTCCTGGTACGTGAACATGGGACACGAGTTGAGAATCGTCAAAGCGTTCTCCCAGTCCTCCTGGGCAACGTAGACCTCGGCGAGGCGCGCCCAAGTGCTGAACTCGCTCGGTGCAGCAATCGTGCCGCGGTCCGCACAGCCGAGAGCCATGCGCAGCCGCTCGTCCTTCTGCTCCGGGTTGGCGGCCGTGGTGGCCTTCTTCAACAAGAAGCCGGCCTGGGTGTCCAGCATGACGTAGTCCATCGGGTCCTGCTTGAGTCCCTCGTACAGCACGCGCACTGCCTCGACTTCCTCATTGCCCATCAGGAGCACTTTGGCCAGGAGCGAGCCGACCTCTGGGTTCTGTGTTTGCAACTTTTGGAACAGGTTGATGCCGGAGGCGTACCGGCCCGTTGTTTGGAAGTACTTGAGCAGTCCGTTGACAAGGTGGTTCGAAACAACGCTCGGGACCTGGACTGTCGAGTCGGAGCCCAGTTGCCAGCCTATATGACACTGGTGTCAGCCTCGTAACAATCATATATAAAACGAACAGCAAGGATCAGGGAGAAAGCTGTCAGAATAATTCACCTTTGAAAAACAGCTGCTCGGCAGCGCTCAAGAAGCGGTGCTCAGCCTCGGTGTTCGTGACAGGGTTGAAGCGGCGCACGCCCATGATTTTGCGGACCGTCTCACCGCTTCCATCGTCGGCATACGAGTATGCACGCAAAACACTGCAGAGGTACGTCTCGAACCAAAGGTCCTCGGTGGCCTTTTTCTGCTCGCCGCGCTCGTCGACAAAGTAGCTCTTCACCGTGCCGGGGATGGACACGTGGACACGCATGTCCAGTCGCGAAAGAGCATTGTAACAGCTGTTATCCGCGTTAGAATAAGCAGACAGGTCCTCCAAAAAAACAACGCCCAAGCCATCAAAAGAAAAAACACGCCGTACCAGTATAAGCCTTCGGTGATCTTGGTCGTGGCGGTCGCGCCGGGTTCGCGGTAGGTCAGGGTGTTGATGTAGGCGGCGAGACTGGCGGAAGAGGAAGCATCGACGCCTGTCACATGGTGGTAGACGCCAATCTAGAGGGTCAGCAGCCGTAACAGTCGTAATTTTCAGGAAGCGGGGGGGCACCATCGCCCAGAAACAGGATGATCGTTCTCACCTGCTTGCCGTTGCCGCGCAGAGGTTGCTTGACGAGGTGGACGAGATCTGGAGGACCGAGCTCACGCAGCGACATCAATTGCTCGGTGCGGCTGTCGATGGACTCGTGGAGCTCATCCTCGACGAGTCTGGAATGGAAAGCAATGTCAGAATGAAGGCCGCAACGCGATACCGCCAAACAGCGGCGTGGGCAGCACGGCTCGAAACGGCGCGCCAAGTCGCAGCCACATACTCGGGAACCGCCGGGGCAACCATCTTGTTGATCTACCGGCCAAAAATGGCGCTCGCGATGACGCGCAGAAAAAAACCAAGAGGTCAGCCGGCCGATGTCGCGATGACGTTCGTTTTTGTGAGGGGAGCTCTCTGCAGGCGGGTCGATGCGCGCGCAGCAAATAGCAGGTTGAAATTGTTCAATCGGACGCCGGATGCCACAGAAAGTCAACAGAATCCCGTATAACGAGCCACGTGTATCCGGGAGGCGTTGCCGGATGGAAGATGGTCGGGCGGTGAAAGAAAGCCAAGTGGCGCTGTCTGTTGGAATCACAGCCGCAGCTGCTGAGACGGTTTTGGTGATGGTGTCGTGGTTGGTGCTCCAGGTGGCTCCTTCCGTCGCTGCATGGCCCTGTTGGTGGGTACCTGCCTCTGCAGCAACCTGGTCTTTCCGCCCGTAGCCTGGCCGTAGCACGCGCTCGCGACCCACTGTTAGTACGTGTAAAGCACCAGCCACAGCTGTGGCAGCAGGTGCACTCGAGCGCATGAGGCGGTGCACACCTCTCTGCTAGCGCTGTCTTAATGGCGTGCAGCGCGTCTCCACGAGCCTAAACGCGTGGCGCCGCATCGCAGCTTTCGAGACGCCGATGATGCATGCTTTTTGCTGCGCGCAACAATCACGACGCACCATCAACATCGCGAAGGGAAACGACAGCTCGGAGACGTGATCAACTAGCGACAGTCGAATTGCTTCGATATCAAGCGCATGAACCGCGGGGCGGCAATTTCACAATGGTGAGCTGCGCATCCTTTTTGCGCCTTTGACTCTTCTTGTTTTGCCTTCCCGTTGTTCCAGTTTTGCTGACCCATGCGCCCAGCCCGCGTTCGCGGCGATCAACGTCGAGCCCGAAGATAACGTCGAAGACGAGGCCGAGGTTGCGCGGTTGATCCAGGTAAGGCCGCATTGCATTCGAGTGTCGCTGCCCGCGCACAAACTAACACGGACAACGTCCTCCAGATCGATGATGCCTTGAAGCTCTATCAGACAGCCCTCAAGCTTCACGCACAGGGTCCTGCTTCGTACGCCGATGCGGAGAAGGCGTATAAGGAGCTATTCGACTCGGTCATCTTCCGCTATCCCGAGAACGCAACCGACTATGACCGGTCCGCGCTGCCCGCCGACCGACAACAAGATTCGGCCCCAGCAGCAGGCCCAGCGACGCTTCCTCCATTAGAAGCCGCCATTCTCGACGACAACTCGGCGGGAAGCAGCCTGCACCATGCCTACTACATCTCCTACAAAAATCATGGCCAGTTCCTTCTCGACAAAGTGCGCCACAAGGCACGGACACGGCGGGCCGAAGGCGACAAGGAGGGCAAGGTCTTTGCAGAAGCATCTGTGAGAGAGGAGGCGCGACGCGCCCTCGAGGACTTTTATGTCGCGCTGGACCGCGACCCATCGGATGCTGAGTTGTGGAGGCGGGCCGGACGTGTTGCGGCATTCCTCAACAGCTCGCGAATCGGCCGGTACTGTCTGGAGGCGGCCATTGAACTCGACGATGATCCGGCCGTCATGGAGGTTGAGCCGCCATCGCTCGCCGAGGGCTTTGCTGGCGAACAACTGCGGAACCAGTTGCAGGATCTGGGCGACGAAACGGCTCTGTCGCACCCCATCATGGCACCGTTCAACAAGAGACAGATCGCAGCACCGCTGAAGCGGTTCCTCGATCCCTTGCCGTGGCTGCCCAAGAAGACGGAGAGCAGTATGCCAGAGACTCGGCCAGCAGGCAGTGACAAGCCTGCGCGGGTTGAAGTCGCGTTTGAAGAGCCGTCGTGGGCCGACCTGGGCGACGCTTTGATAAGGGAGGCCGAAGCATCTGGCCTTTCTGGCCGGCCGGTGCACATCTCAGCGCCTTCGATGCCGGACGATAACCAGATTATGCAAATAGAGATTGACCAGCAACTCTCTGCACTGCCTCACGAGCCCACGGAGACCGGTGCCACAGCAGCGGTCCAGAAACAGTCCAACGCGGAGGACAAAGATGCGCGGGCGGCTGGTGAAGACGGCGAAGCTGCAGCAAAAACGAGCGCCCCCGAAGCAACGACCGGCGAAGGGGCGGAGATGGCCGATACCAAGGATGCAAAGGATTCCAAGGAGTCCAAGGAGTCCAAGGATGCTGGCAAGGATCAGAGTGCTGCAGCCTCTCGCAAACGCTCGCAGTCCACAGCCGGCCTGCAAGAGGCCGTTGACGAAGACCACGCCGACACAAAGAGGAGCAAGAGAATCCGCCGGCGCGAGACGCTGGCCGAGGAAGCTCAGGACCCAAATGCCGCATTTGCAGAGCAGCTCCAGCCCTACCAGGATGCTGACCAGCACGCATTCCAGCAGCTCAAGGCTCTGCTCGGCAAATTGGGCGCTGCCGACGTCCCGTCTGTTGACGAACTGCTTGCCATCAGCCGCCAGACCGAGGGACGCCTGCGCAAGCTGACGTACCAGCCAGCCAAAGATCTGTACGCCTGGCTTACGTCGTCATACAAGGACGACCGGACCAAGATCCTCTTGAGCAAGAAGGAGAGACCCGTTCTCAGCCTGGAGACGTTTCTGGAAAGGGCCAAAGCTGGCAACCAAAGCTCCGCAGATCAGGCGGGCTTTGACGAGATGCGCAGTCTCAAGACATTTGTTACCAAGATCAATGCTGAAGACGTGCCCATCCAGGACGTCGTCTACGACTGGGTGTGCTTTATGGCAACGAGCTACGAGTCCCTCAAGTGGTCTACGTCCATGCGCCTGGCTGTGATCCGCATGCTCGAGACATTCGACGACATCGTCTACCTCCGAGCTGTCGAGATGGCCTACCCCGCCGGCGAGGATATGCGAGCCGACATCTTTGCTGCTCGCCAGAACCAGAAGGCGGGTGACGATCGGACTTGCCGTCTTGCGCAGTTCATGTTTGAGCTCTACATTGACGTCTACGACAGCCTGCCCAAGCCGCTCAACAGAAAGGACCGCCAGCGGCGAGCAGACACAAAGTTCAAGCTCGGCCGTTGGATGGATCTCACGTCGGGCATCCTGCGGTCCAGTGCTGGTGTTGAAGGCACGCCACTGGCTTTCCGCTTCCTATGGGCCTCCGTGTACTCGACGATGCTCGCCGGCGGTGTTTCTCGCGAGCACATCCTCGCGTGCTGGGAGAGCCTGCGCCAGTGCCTCCAGGAGGCCAAGGACGAGGGCAACCTGATTGGAATCCGACTTCCCAACAGCACCGTCATGGCAGAGATCTCGCTAGAAGCCTCTGAGCGTGAGATTAGCAAGCTCACGACGATGGACTTTTTCCTCTCCCTGTTCCAGGACGAGCTCAAGGACCCCCTCGACATCATCGACAAGCTGGAGCCTGTGCTGAATCCCGAGACCGTCTTTGTGCCCTGCGAGGATGGCTCCGGCGAGCAGAAGCCCATCTCGGAGTGCGCCACTCCCGAGCTTAGCGGCGTGTGGAAGTTTCTGCGCAACAGTAGTGTTGATTTGCGCATGTTCCTCTGGACGCGGCTGGCCAACGCCTACGAGGAAATCGAGTACACGACCAAAGTGCTCTCGTGCTACCTGCGCAGCATCGACATGCTCATGCGCGAGCTGGAGGGCGAGCTGCACCAGAGCACGTTCCAGGAGGCTGCTCTGCTCCAGTCGTTTATGGGCATCGTCAGAATGCTCGACGACACGGTCATCCAGGCACTGGACATTGCCGTCAACGAGCCGCGGGCGTTTGAAATCTTTGACGAGGAGCACATCCGGACGTCGGCTGCGACGCTGGCCCGTCTCAGCTCCATGCTGCACGTCGCTCCGCTGTACGAGGACGAGGTGCGCATCGGCATGACCTCGCCAACGTCCAACTCGGCGACGTTTGCCTCCTTCCAGACCAAGCTTCGCGAGATGCAGGTCCGCACTTGGAGTTTGCAGTATGCCGTCATCAAGGCTGGGCTGAAGCTGGCCAATGCGGCCGCGCAGCCGGATGCACTCTTGGCCATCACCCCTGCCACTCCCTCCTCGCCCAAGTCTAGCTCGATGACCATGACCCCCGTGATGACGCCTGTTGCAAAGCTCGATCCGCCGACGCCAGCATCGCGCAGCGCGCCGACTGTGCCGCCTCGCCAAGCCATGCAGCTCGACCTTGCCGGCTTTATCGGTGCCCTTCACCAGGTGATTGGTATCCGCAAGTACTGCAAGGCCTCCAACAAGATCTTCCTCCGTCTGGCCCGGTCAGAGCTGCTCAGGATGAAGGGCATCGATGACACCGAAGAATACCTCGGCCAGGTGCTGTATGACCTTCACGGCATCAAGCTGGGCGTCAGCCAGAACGAGGTGCAGGAGCACGGAAGCCCCGTGGAGAAGCTCGAGCGCAAGGTTGCCCTGACTTTGGTCGACAAGGTCATGGCTCTGGCCAGCGGCATGCCCATGAAAGACCTGCTCAAGTCTGACCTCAAGACGACGATCGAGCACATGCAGCAGGCCATCGGCCAGACAAAGTCAACCACGCAAATGATCCACAACCTGCGCTACTCGACCGAGTACCTGAAGCGCCCGATCCATCCCATCCGTCTGTACCAGGCGTGGAAGGGCCTCGTCGAGCTGGACATGATCCCGGCCACAACGCCAGACACCGTCCTTGCGCGCAACGGCTGGTTCTTCCTCTTGGGCATGGTCGCCCTCACAAAATTCAAGGGCGTGGATCTCAACCGTCGTCAGACGCCAGGCGCTACGGACGACCTGCGCATTGGCACGCAGTATCTTCGCCTGCAGCTGCAACTGACGCCCTCCCGCTGGGATGCGTGGTTTCGCCTGGCCGAGTGCTCCGATTACGACCTGGACGAGGCAGTGCTGTGGACGGCCGAGAAGATGAATAAAGAGCGCCCCGAGCTGGTCAAGCTCCAGCGCTCCGCCATCCACTGCTACACGCTGGCCTTGTCATACTACAACGCCGATGCCGAGGAGGCGGCAGAGAGCGACGTTAATGCCGTGCACGATCTCTACCACAACTTTGGCATGCGCATGTACTCAAGCAGCCGCGAGCCGTTTGCCATGGAGTGTTTCCAGCACGCCGAGTATGAGCGCTGGCTCATCACGCCCGACATGCGCTCAACGTACAAGAAGCTGCAGCACGGCGAGATGTCCGACTACATGGTCTGGAAGTATGCTGCCGGGCTCTTCCGCCACGCCCTCGCGCGCCGTGCCAAGGACTGGAAGAGCGCATACATGCTTTCCAAGTGTTTGTGGAAAATGTACCAGAAGCCCGTCGACGAGCTCAACGCCTCGGAGCTTGCCTCCCGGCCCACCGTCGACAATGTCATCAACGCCCTCGAAAAGAGCATCATGGTCGTCGGCCTCTTGCCCAAGCCCAGGCACGGTCAGGATCCGGTGCTTGAGCCCCACTACAAGATTGTGTCCATTGTCGACAAGATGGTCCGTCGGGGTGATTTGCAGGCGCAAGCCGCCGCCGACATTCTTCAGCGGCAGCCCTATGCCATCCAGCGCGGCGCAGCCGTGTCCATCACGAGCAGTGCAGAATGGGACGACTTTATGGTGAAGACGCTGCAGAATTTGCGCGATAAGGACAAGTCTAACTGGCAGCATCGCATGGCCATTCGCCAGGCGCGGATCATCTTTGCAGACTGCGATCTCGTCGAGGAGTCGGAGTCCACAGCAACAGCCGATGATACCGCCGTCGTCGTCCCCGATGCCGGCAGCACCAAAGCCAATGGAGCATCCGGAACATCACAACCCACCGCGGAAGCCAAAGAAGGTGACAAGGCTGCCACCACGAGTGGAGACGGTGAAGGGCCCGTCTCGAATGTTGTCAGCAGTATGGACGGCGCCGTCGACGAGCACGCAGCTGCTGGTAAAGACAAGGACGGGGCCACAGAGGCTACCGAAACAACCGACAGCGCCGCACAAGACAAAGATAAGGCCAACACGGAAGCGGAGACCAAGCAAGAGACACAAGGGAAGCAAGAGATGCAAGAGAAGCAAGAGGCTGCTGCTAGCACTCCGCGCGACGCAGAGCGTGGTAGTGATGACAACGAGGCTATATCAGATACAATCGTTGTCCGGATGGACACGCCTGGTCCAGGCAACGACGACAATATGGATATTGACCAGGACTCGACCAACGGTACAAACGGTGCCGGCACGAGCACGGCCCGGGAAGATGCAGCCCCCAAGGAGGCTCCACCGGCAGGGAATGGCAAGACCGACGAGACGGACGACGAGGTTGATATGATTACCGAGCCGGCCGAGGCTACCGACAAGCCAGCTGACGAGCCCGCCAAGAAAGACGCAACAACCGCTGAAGCCAAGCCTGCGGCAGAGACCAAGCTCGATACGGAGGACAAGCCTGCCGAAGAAGCCAAGAGCAAAGAACTGACGCCCAAGGACAGAGCCAAGGCGGCGTTTGCGGTTCTCCGGGAGTCCATGTTCACCAAGACGATGGTGATGAACGTGTGGAAGTGTGAAGCGGAGCGGTCTGGCCGCCACCATGTTTTCACCGAGCAGTACATTCGCTTCATGACGCGGCTGCTTGTCGTCCTGGAGGACCGTGTCAACCTTGAGGCCCTCCTTCGCCGGATCCGCAAAAAGGGTGTCGAGTTTTACCACTTCAACGATCTCTGGCAGTCGTGCGTGATCAGCTACGTCCGGCTCGTGCGCAAGTCCTTCGATATCCGCCACGGGGCCGACGATGTGTTCAAGAATGTATCGCAGGAAGAGTTTGAAATCTACTCGGAGCGCATCGCCGAGTGGGTGGGCAAGCCCGATACAGAGCACCGGGCGCTGAGCGCCATGCGAGAGGCCGTTGAGATTAAGAAGCTCAACTCCAGCCTCATGAAGGCTGGTCCAATCGACGATCTCATCAGTGACTGCTACAGCGTCATCTTTGCCGAGGTGGCCCGCACGCTTCCTGGCGAAGACCCGGCCACGATCATTGAGGAGCGCCATCGGCAGGCACGCGAAGAGCTCGAAAAGGCCGAACAGGCAGAAAAGGCTGATCTGGCGGAGAAGGCGGAGAAGGCTGAGAAGGCCGAAAAGGCGGAAAAAGCCGAAAAGGAAAAGAAGACCGAGACAACGGCATCCATGCTTCTTGCGTTCAATCTTCTTGCCGACCGCACCGGCACGGCGGCCGGCGACCGGGACAGCAGCATCAATGGATACTCTAGAGCGGGATCCGAGGCTTCCGGCGCGGGTGGACTGCTGGCGGCCGAGAAGATGGAACGGCAAGGTTCTGGCATGGGCGACCAGCATCCCAAGCGTCGCGCCATCAATGTGCGTCGTCCAGAGATCCTTCGCAAGGCTGAGCAAGTCACGGCTCGCCTCAACGACATGGCAGCCAAGGCAGCCCATGCCAACAACGAGACCAGCGGCAACCAACCTGGGGCTGCAGGCTCCTCTTCTACTCGTCGCGGTGGTGCTGATGGATCTGCAGCCAATGCTGGCGGGATGAGCCGGCGGTCAACACGTTTAGGCTCGTACTCGTCGCATGCCAACGCGCGCAACGAGGCCAGCATGGCGGGTCTAGACCATGCCGGCAGCACCCGTGGCCGGGCCAAGGATGATGCGGACGGCGATGACGGTGGCGAGGGAGACGGCAGTGGCCCTGATGGGGAGGAGCATGAGCGCGTTGGTGTAACGACGCGCCGCCGGAGCACCCGCAGCAAGAGCCGACACATGAGTGTGGACCACGCGGTGCTCAAGGAAGGTGTCGATGACAACGACGCCCGTGAGGCAGAAGCCGACGAAGGCGACACAGAGATGAAGGCCGTTGACGACACCATCAAGGATGCCGCTGCCAAGGGCAGCGAGGCAGGATCGTCGCCGCGTCCCAGCATCAACGATTGGGCGGATGATGAGAGCGAACTGAGCGACGTGCCGGCTGATTATGATGAAGATATCCCGTCATCGCTCATCTTCCCCAATCTCCGCCGCAGCCAAGATGCAAAGGAAGTGACGGAAACGGGCGAGGAGGAGGATGGAGATGATGAGGCAGAGAGTGAGGAGGAGGAGGAGGAAGAGGATGACGACGACGATGAAGGTCGAGTTGAGGATGAGGTGATTGTCGCTGGAGACAGGACAGAAATGGAAGTGGAGGGTGGCGACGGAGAGACAACGGTCGAAGATGTCAGCATTGACATTGAGGAGACTGGTATCGATATCGATGACACCGGACTCGATGTCGATGAGACCATGGTTGATGAGACTGGTATTGATATCGAAGATACCGGCATTGATATCGAGACGGGCCTCGAGGACATGGACGAGGAAGAGGCAGAGGAGGATGATATGGAGGAAGATGAGGAAGCCGAAGAGGCCGAAGAGGTCGAAGAGGTCGAAGAGGTTGAGGAGGCAGATGAGGCTGAAGAAGCTGATGAAGCTGATGAAGCTGATGAAGCTGATGAAGCTGATGAAGCTGATGAAGCTGATGAAGCTGATGAAGCTGATGAAGCTGATGAAGCTGATGAAGCTGATGAAGCTGAAGAGGCTGAAGAAGATGAGGAAGTTGACGAAGCGGAAGAGGCCGACGAGGCCGATGAGGCCGAAGAGGATGAAGAGGATGAGGAAACTGACGATGCGGAAGAAGCCGAAGAAGCTGAGGAAGACGAAGCAACAGAGCTCGTCGACGGCGAGGATGTGACAATGGACGACGGAGACAAGCCGCCCGCATCAAGTCCGGCTGCCGACACGGACGCCTAATAGCCAATGAAGCAGTCGGGATGTGGGCTTTTTTTCACGTGTTTTCTTTCCTTTTTGGCGTCTTTGGTTTTGATTTGATTTTCTTGTCTGGCGTCACTTGGGCGGCGCTCATTGTCTTTTTTGATTTGTTTGGCTGGACTATTGGTATGTTACAATATTGTACGGGGCGCAGTTAGCTTTTGGGCAGGCGATTGGTGTCAATGTATGGCTTTGTCTTTCTGGTATCACAAGATTCAATTTACACAACAAAATAGCAACTGACGGCAACCCCTGGCCGAGAGTATGGTTTCAAATGTCTTTTGTAGATAAAATATATATATATGCAGCAAGTAACGACGTGACGTAGAGCCTTCCACGTGACGTGTCTCATGCGAGGCTATGCAAAAAAATGCCGGAGACGCCAAAAGCGAAACGCTGCAAACAAAAAAAAAATAGTAATAATAAATACCGCCCAGCCAGGAGCGCAAACCCAATTGCCTCTCCCTTGCGTCACCATCCCTCATTGTTCATCATGTTTAACCCCGGCCGCCGTTGTAGTCGGCACCGCCAGCCTTGCGCAGCCGCGCGACAATGTCGGCCTCGACCAGGTCGGTGTTGCGGTCGCGGGCGTCAACCTGGATGCTGTGGTGGCGCAGGACCTTCTTGACTTCGCCCGTCTCGATGCTGACGCGAGCCTTGCGCATGATTTTTGTCTGCTCGCCAATCCAGACGACGAGGATAAACTTGACACGGGTCGACTCCGAGTCGTTGGCGTACTCGACGCGCGCATAGCCGTACTGCGCCTGGCTGTCGTCAAAGGCAGCGGCCAGCTCGCTCAGACCACCCTCACCCTTGGACAGGAGGCCGAGGACGCCCTTCTTGTCGGGCAGGTCGCCAACAATCAGCCAGTTGGTCGCCTCCTTGTCGGAGCGGACGGCATCGTAGGCCGCCTCGATGGCCGGATCCTGCAGGCCGCTCATAGCAACGAATGTGAAAGAAGGACGGAGAGGGGTGGGCGGGGTGGTTGAGAGTCGATCGGGGCTCGAAAACGAAAAAGTGTTTGACTTGGAATTGGTTGTGCAATGGGACGTGGTCGTGTGGAAATCCCGGTCGCTGCGGAAAAGGTGTGTTCTTACGTACTCTTCGATTCGTCGGCGCATCCGATGCTGGAGTGAGACGGTCGGGTTGGCGCTTGCCTCTTTCGGACAGGCGGGTTCGTGCCGTATTTTTGTGGGTCTGTAACGAACGGGCCCCTCCTTCTTGCTCTCGTTGCCCATCGCCCCGTCGCCGTGTGGCTGAAGCAGGTGTGGCGCACGCACCTTCCCCGCCATTGACGTAGCTGTTGTGGGCAAGCACTGCGAGCCGCGGAGAGACTCATAAAGCTTGTGCCATTCTCAACTGCAGGCACCACCGATGCAAAAGGTCTCCATTTATCGTGTTCAACGTTCCATCGGCACCCAGCAGTCTTGAAACTTCTCCGATATCGAAGCAAGTCAGCTCTGCGACCCCCGAGATCTCGGTTTTTTATTGCTCGAATAGCCTCGAATCCCATCAACAAACCAATCTTGAAAAATGTCGAGCAAGCGGGTGGCAAAGGTGAGTCGTTTTACTTTATTTTTTATTTCCCTAATTTTTTTTATTGTTTTTATTCATGTACCTTGATTGGGCATCTCTAACGCAGCGCAGGACTATGCCGACTGCTCGGGCAACCCGCCCACCGGCATCAAGGTCGATCTGGCCAACGAGGATGTCATGACGACCTGGCACGTCACCATGGACGGCCCGGACGACACTGTCTACAAGGGCGGCAAGTTTGGCGTTGTCGTCAACCTGCCCACCGGCTTCCCCTTCAAGCCGCCCGTTGTCACGTTTGCCACGCGCATCTACCACCCCAACGTCACCAACGACAGCCTCGGCAACATCTGCCTGTCCATGCTCAAGACGGACAACTGGAAGCCTGTCTTCTCCATCCGCGCCGTTCTGGAGGCTGTTCGCAACCTGCTTGTCGAGCCGCAGCCCGATGACCCGCTCGAGGCCCGCATTGCCGACGAGTACAAGACGCAGCGTGCCGAGTTTGACAAGCAGGCTCGCGAATATGTCGAAAAGTACGCCAGGGGCGCGCCCCAGTTCCCCGCGGCGCCCAAGCCCTAAACCTCTTCCTGGTAGCGCCAAGCGCGTGCGGCCAGATGAGGTCGTCGTGATGCTGAGGCTGCTCGTCATACTCGGCAGTTTGGCAAGAGTGGCATAAACCGGCAGCCAAGATAAAAGAAGAGTTTTATTCTTATTATTTTTGGTGGATGTTCACATTTTTTTTCTTTGTTTGGCTGTCAGGGTTGCCACCCGCACACACATACAGTGCATCGACACTGAGAGAAAGGAGAAGACCTAGCATACCGGTCATCCCGTCACATTATGGCAGAGGCAGCATTTTTTTTGGAGCGTGTGGGCTCGCCAGCTATCAACATGAAGTGTCTGCACGCACCAAGGACGCTGCTGGGGAGGTGGGCAGTGATAGATGCTATTCAAGCACGAGATTGGAAACCCAGGTGGATACCAAGGAGTTTTGGTGGTCTGCTGGCCATAGCCGAAACACGACGGTGGCTGGAGACCGGTTGGTAAAGATGGCACCTGAAGCATGCGATGTTTTAGAGTTTTTTGCTTTCATGGTTTTGTCCCCAGTGGCATTGATTAGCGCTTTACATTTGGAAATTCAAAATCGACTGTTCTGTGTTCATGCAAAGTGAGCCATGGAGAAAACCGGTGTCATCTGTGCAAAGAAATAGAAATATACGGGCCCATGCTTCCGTAGGGAATATATATTTGTCTATTAATGACGTCTATCTATACATGAGCCAGAACATTCCCATCAATAACACGCCTCCTTCCAGCCGTCTTCCCATCTCTCAGGCTTCTGGGGCCCTTATCACGTTGTCATTTTGCTCGAGAGTCTTGCTCTTCCTTGTCTTCTTGACCTTGTGGCTCTTTCTGTGCGGGCTCCGAAGCGTGTAGCCGTTGCGCACAAATCGAATGGCAATAAAGGTCATCATGATGGTAAAGGAGATGGCCGGAGCAAGGATCATGCCGAAAAAGGGGTACACCATGTACCAGGCCGGTGCGTCGGGGGACGCAGCTTCAGCTGATGGAGACGGCAGTGATAGAATGGTCTCTTGTATTCCGAAAAGCTCTTGGTTGGCCGGGCTCGTGCCGTTCATCTCGGCAGCGCCATCGGCACGGGCGACTTCGACGGCGGCCGTGGCCACGAGGGCCATCATGGTCATGGCCATAAGCTTGAGTGCCACAAGGCCACCAGCTAGCGATATGCAGAATGACGAGGCAAAGATTCCGAGGGCTGGGCCGAGCTCGTAGATATTGTCCATGCTCTGGGCTGTGGGGTTGTCGCTGAGAGATCAAGGCAGAGAAGCTGGAGACTAGCGTAGGATGATACCACAGGAGAGGCCCTTTAGGAATATGCTGTGTTTGGATAGAATGATTCTGATTGAGTTGATGATCAGGCCATGATGCTGTCAGGAGGCTCGTTCTGAGAGCGCGTGATATTCCTTTTGTTTACTTCAAGTATCCGAGTCGACAGATGCGGCAGTCGCCATGTCTACGGGAAGGAAGGCGCGATGGGGTGAGCTTTTACAAGCACGGTGATGGACACCAAGGGAGTTTTACATTAAGAGAGTAAGCGAGTATATATTTCCCTAGGATAATATAAAAACTAACCAAGTCTCATCACAAGCAGTTCGGTTGTTTTACTTTTTCGTAAAATGATAAAGAGAAGGTCGTGAATAGAGTGCGCTCATGGCTCTGGTGTGTAAGTCGGACAGTAGTGGCTATTGGTGTTACCCCACATAAGCCATGCTTTCGCGCGCTCAACCATAGTGAAACATGGTGAGATGCCAGAGTGGTCTAATGGGTATGATTAGAAATCATATGGCTTCGGTCGCGTGAGTTCAAATCTCACTCTCATCGTTTATTTTTGCATTTTTTTGCATCATCATTTTTGAGGCCATTGTTGAGCTACAGTTGACTATGCTTGATTGCGGGCTTTTTATTTCGTTTTTTTTTTTTGTACTGCATGGGTTGCACTCCAATCTGAGCATGGCGTATCCAAAGTAAGCCGGAGCATCTTATTTCAGCGCTACCGGCTGCAGGAGCCTTTGGGTCGTAAAGCATACAGAACCTCGGACATGTGTGTTAGTCAATTCGATTAACAACATACTACGTTCAAAGTACTAAAAGCGAGGAAGTCAGTATTAATTTGGCAAATGCATGCATGAACAAGAGCAGTGATGGCCTGGAGTTTCAAGTGCAAGTCTGCCTCGAGCCGGTATCCTACGCAAGAATACGGAGTAATAAATAAGAAAATGAAAATAGAACCTTAGAGAAATATGAAAGGGAAAAAACATCGGCCTTCCATTGTCAGCTGACGACACCACTCGGGCATAAAAATGCCAGCATCCCAATAGGGCTGGAAAGATGGAGACAGAGGAATGGCGCGGCTGTCTGAAAGCACGCGGATGGTCTGAAAAGTCACGTCTTATTGAACGGTTTTGCGTTTATGCAGGACCCCTTTACACTCCCACTACAACACCACACAACGCATGCAACCCTCCATCATATTGGTGGCTGCAACGTCCGATGTAAGAGCCGAGAATCAAGGTCGACCTCGACGCTGATTCAAAGCGAAACGTGCTGTCATTATTTATGTACTCTGTGCTTTTCTAGTGGCGCGTCTACACCGTAATTTCTAGGTTCTCGTAATTTCTTCCCTGGATTGTTGTCAGCGGTGAGACCGAATTGGGCAAAAAAAAAAAAAAAAAAAAAAAGGCGACTTGTTGGATTTGTCTAATAGCACGTTCTGGCACGCCATTTTACAAAAGCGCTCGCCATTCGTTGCGCAAATGTCACCAGGGTCCGGCCCGGTTAAGCGCGTGGCCAACACGGTAGTACCTGTGCCGGGAAAGCCACATGTACTACGTACCGCGTACTTTCCGGCTGCAAAAAAAAAAAACGCTTAGGGGCCCAACTGTCCGTTTCCGCAGAGGATATTATGCTTTCTTTTTTTAATTTTTTTTTCTAAATACGGTTGGATCTAGGGAAATAAAAAAGTAGAGAATATGGTCGCCAAAAATCAAATGAGCGCATGCGGCTACAAGGTCTTTCGATATTTATTACCCATATTGTTGGCTTTAAAAGATGGGGGCCCATCTGCTTCTTGTTGGATCTTTTGTGTCCTACTTTTCTGTTGATTTTTTTATTAATTGTTAACCACCTTGTCCTCATCTCGCTTCTATACCTATTTTCCTTCCTTTCTTCCTTTCTTCTTCTTTTTTCTTTCTCTCTCGGACAGCCTCTCATATCGACACCGTATACTCCAAGTATACCCGGATTATCGCCATATCCAGCTTCTCATCGTTTTCCTTCTCCTCGTCCTCCTCCTTTTACTCCTCTTCCCCATGGCCACAGCGGCAGTGGCGGCAGCGGCAGCAACGGCCACGGCCGCCCTGAAAATCGTCTCGGATATTGTCTCGGCCACCCCATCCGCCCCCGTGGCCGATGAAAGCCATATTCAGTTTTCGCCCTATCCGCACCACCTGCTCGACCTCGATACTCTGGACCCTCAGACACGCCACCTCGCCCGAGCCCTGACCGTCTTTGACAAAACTCGCAGCGATTTTGCTACGGCACCTTACCCAGAGTCTTTCAACTTCTCGACAGTCATTGATAAGCTGCGCTCCATCGCCGGCCCCGACGCTGCCAGCTGGAAGGCATCCTCCTACTTTGTCGTTGCCTTCCGCTCCCAGATTCCGCCCACCACGCGCAGAGACGATCTTGGAAAGCTTGACGAGGCTGCCCACCGCGAGGCCACGGCAAGCGGTGGTCTCCTGAGGTACTGGTTCGAAACAGCCGACGCTGATGGCCGCAACCTGGCCACTTGCATCTGGCGGTCTCAGGATGACGCTCGGGTGGCCGGACGGGGACCTCTGCACCGTGAAGCAGCTATGGCCGTGCGTCACCTTTACAGCGAATGGCACATTGAACGCTACCGTCTTACGATCGGCGACGGCATTGAAACTTGGGACGTCATTCCTTGGGTCGAGACGAGGTGAACGGGGGGGAGGTCAAAGTGCAACGTGATATGACTGGAGTTTGTTTGATTTTGTGGCGTTCATTCTTGATTTTCCATAGCCTCCAGCGTTTAGCCAAAGTTTTTTTTTTGCCACACTTTTATCTCATTGGGGTTGTTCTTCGATGTCTGACTAGATCTTTTTATTTCGAACTTGTCGGATCTCCATTTTGAGCCGTCTACTTAGTTTATTGAAAACCTGCGCAACTCGCGCATAGTAGGGGTGATTTCTATAGCAGTTCTCGGTTGTTTTCCTCCCTTTCTATCACCGGGGGCATGTTTGAGATGGATAGATAGATCCGGCCATTTCAGACTTCCGTGTTTCCGCCTCCTATTTTGGTCTATTTGAAAAAAAAAATCGCCCTAGAATTTTTAAACCATTTGGGGGTTAAAAAAGGAAACCGTTCGCCTTCGACTTACACGGGCCGACCGTACAGTGTGTTAGCACAGTCATATGTTATATAAGCAATATTAATACTGTGTGTTTCTACACGTGATACATCATGCTTTAGCTCGGCGGGGTAGTTTAAGGGCCTTCAAACGGCTGTTCTGCCACCATAGACCGCCCTAAAAAAACACAATAGCAAAGCCCACAAAATCCCACAGCATCTACAGGCTAGCCGATCACGAAAAAATATTCCACCGGAACAGGCAAAAATACTTACCCGTGACAGCGCCCCTCACAACCTCCGACACTCGTGCCGCATCATCCCACGACGACACTGATAGGGGTACCCATCTCACATCGTTCGTTTCCGACCTTGCACGACCGCTCAGATCGTCATTTTGCACGGTTCGACATTTTCTGATCGATATTTCTTTCCCGGCTCTCTCCAAAAACCACCCCTCCCTCCACATCATCCATCATGGCTGCCGCAACAGATGCTGCCACCAAG
Organism: Intubia oerlemansii; assembly: GCA_020002355.1. Taxonomy (NCBI): domain Eukaryota; kingdom Fungi; phylum Ascomycota; class Sordariomycetes; order Ophiostomatales; family Ophiostomataceae; genus Intubia; species Intubia oerlemansii. The sequence goes on from JAGKRZ010000042.1 coordinate 59,229, forward strand.
GACGTGCCCTTTGAGGCTGTCCAGGTCGAGGCGCTCGTCGTCATGAAGATCACCAAGCACTGCTCATCGGCCTTCCCCACGACTGCCACGGGTGCTCTTGTCGGTATGGACAACAGCAAGACGCTCGAGGTCACCAACACCTTTGCCTTCCCTGCCGTTGACGGCGCTCTCGATGCCGCCGCCGCCGCTGCTGCTGCTGCGGGCGACCGCCACCAGAACGATGCCTCGGCGATCGCTGCCGCCGCTCCCCGGTCCAAGGCTGCGATGGCCTACCAGGCCGAGATGATCCGCAACCTGAAGGAGGTCAACGTCGATGCCAACAGCGTCGGCTTCTACACCAGCGCCGCCATGGGCAACTTTGTCAACATGAGCCTGGTCGAGAACCTGTACCACTACCAGCGCGACACGCAACACGGCCACGCCGCCGTGGCCCTCGTCTACGACGTCAGCCGCAGCGCCCAGGGCGCCCTCAACCTGCGCGCGTTCCGTCTGTCGAGCAGCTTTGTCGCTCTGTACAAGGAGGGCAAGTTCACGACCGAGGCGCTGCAAAAAGCCAAGCTGTCGTTCAAGGACATCTTCGTCGAGCTGCCCGTGCGCGTCCACAACTCGCACCTCCTCACCACGCTCATGCACCAGCTGCCCTCGGCCGCCCCCGCCACCGCTGAGGTGCCCCTGCCCGCTGCCCTGGCCGACATCCACCGCGCGCCCCCTACCGTGCCCGCATACCCCTCGCTCGACTCGCTCGACCTGACCATCGACCCCTTCCTCGAGAAGACGTGCGACCTGCTGCTCGACAGCATCGAGGCTCACTACACCGACCTCAACAACCACCAGTACTACCAGCGCCAGCTGGCCCGTGAGCAGCAGAAGATCTCGGCGTGGCAGGTTAAGCGCAAGGCCGAGAACGCACAGCGTGCTCTGGCCAAGCAGGCTCCCCTGCCCGAGGACGAGTGGCAGCGTCTGTTCAAGCTGCCCCAGGAGCCCAGCCGCCTCGAGGGCATGCTCAACGCCCGCCAGGTCGACCAGTACAGCCGCCAGGTCGACGGCTTCACCTCCAACGTCACGGCCAAGATGTTTGCCGTCCGGGGGAACCTGCTGCCCGAGTAAACTGCGGGCCGGGTTGAGGTAGCAAAATGCTGTTAATGTCCTGGGATATGGCGCGTATGATGGGGGATGGCCAAAAAGTACATGGACGGTGTTTTTCTTTTTTTTTTTTCTTTTTATGTGATTCCTATCATGGGCATGAATTTCTCTGTTCTGTTTTGTTTTTTTTTCGTTTCTTTCCCTGTTTTGTTTTTTTGGCCAACGTGTCGTGGTTTTTTTTCTGTCTCCCATCTCCTTTATATTCCGGGGTCTTTTTATGAAAACCGGTTTCTTTTTCTTTGTCCTTTTCTTGTTCTTCTTTGGTTCTTGTGGAAAAGTCTCTCACTTTGCTTGGTTTTATGTGACGTCGAGCCGGAACTCTCACTCTCACCGACACAAAGGGGCACCATAGAATAATGATTTTTTAAGCCGCAAATAAAGCCTCAATGGCTCGTTGCCAAGGACTGCCGCGAGCTATCAAATGCCAATCTCGCACTATATACGTCAAGATCTGTCCCGCCAATTTACTCTGGCCTCAATTCCGTACTCGTACTCGTACTCTCCTCGTGCCTTTTATCATGCACGTGCTTGCTCCTGCCTCTGAAAGCCCCTCCACGTCGCCAGATGCATCCGACAAAAAGGCGTGGGGCTACACCAAATGCCGCCTGGCTGTCCTCCCAGCCAACCAAAGCGCCGTGTGCTCCGTCCTCTTTAGGAATAGCGCGGTTCCTGAATCTTTTCCTGTCGCCCCTGGAGCGCCAACCCCTCACCAAAACGAGCGCGGCCCCACCAAAAACCGAGAGAAAAAAAGTGATTGTCCTCGCCTCCAGCCAGTCGCTCCTGCCTTCTTTCTATTTCTTCCCTTCCCTCCTCCTCCTGTTCTTTCAGATCCTTTCCCCCCTTCTCTCTTCATCTTTCATCTTTCATTGTCCTTTTTTTTTTCTTCCTCCCCTATCCCACCCCTCCTCCTTTCCACAGGTATGTGTATCCAATATTTGTCGTCAGGTCGTTCATGAGATCTACCGCTACGAGAAGAGCCCCGTCAGAGATTTCAAAGAGAACCTTTTGGGGCTCTTGTAATTCTCGGAGGATCAGAGGATCATTTTTTGATTCTGACCACCCCGTTCATTCTTACACTCTCACCCTCCAATGGCATATGCTAACCCCTGTCCCCCTCCGTCAGATTCACAATGGCTGCTCCTGCCCAGAACTTCAAGGTCGCCGACATCTCGCTGGCCGCCTTTGGCCGCCGCGAGATTGAGATGGCCGAGAACGAGATGCCCGGTCTCATGGCCACCCGTGCCAAGTACGCCGGCGACCAGCCCCTCAAGGGCGCCCGCATTGCTGGCTGCCTGCACATGACCATCCAGACTGCCGTCCTGATCGAGACCCTGACCGCTCTCGGTGCTGAGGTCACCTGGTCGTCGTGCAACATCTTCTCGACCCAGGACCACGCCGCTGCTGCCATTGCCGCCACCGGTGTCCCCGTCTTTGCCTGGAAGGGCGAGACCGAGGAGGAGTACAACTGGTGCCTTGAGCAGCAGCTGGTTGCCTTCAAGGACAACAAGCGCCTCAACCTGATCCTCGACGACGGTGGTGACCTGACCCACCTCGTCCACAGCAAGTACCCTGAGATGCTCAAGGACTGCTACGGTCTGTCGGAGGAGACCACTACTGGTGTCCACCACCTGTACAAGATGCTCAAGAACGGCGAGCTGCTTGTCCCTGCCATCAACGTCAACGACTCGGTCACCAAGTCCAAGTTTGACAACCTGTACGGCTGCCGCGAGTCGCTCGTTGACGGTATCAAGCGTGCCACCGATGTCATGATTGCTGGCAAGATCGCCGTTGTTGCCGGCTACGGTGACGTCGGCAAGGGCTGCGCTGCTGCCCTGTCTGGCATGGGTGCCCGCGTGCTGGTCACCGAGGTCGACCCCATCAACGCTCTCCAGGCTGCCATGGAGGGCTACCAGGTCACCACCATGGACAAGGCTGCCTCGCAGGGCCAGATCTTCGTCACGACCACTGGCTGCCGTGACATCCTGGTCGGCCGCCACTTCGAGGCCATGCCCAACGACGCCATTGTCTCCAACATTGGCCACTTTGACGTTGAGATTGACGTTGCCTGGCTCAAGGCCAACGCCGTCTCGCACGTCAACATCAAGCCCCAGGTTGACCGCTACACTCTCAAGAGCGGCCGCAAGATCATCCTGCTGGCTGAGGGCCGTCTGGTCAACCTTGGCTGCGCCACCGGCCACTCGTCGTTTGTCATGTCGTGCTCGTTCACCAACCAGGTCCTTGCCCAGATTGCTCTGTTCAAGAACAAGGACGAGGCCTTCCAGAAGAAGTACGTCGAGTTCGCCAAGACTGGTGCCTTTGAGAAGGGCGTCTACGTCCTGCCCAAGATCCTCGACGAGGAGGTCGCCAGACTGCACCTTGCTCACGTCAACGTCGAGCTGAGCAAGCTCACCGACGTCCAGGCTGAGTACCTTGGCCTGTCGGTCGAGGGCCCCTTCAAGAGCGACATCTACCGCTACTAAGCGGTGGGCGTTCCTGCCTCTCTTGTCCCTTTTTTTTACGCGGGATGACGCGCGCTGCATTCTATCCTTAACAGCACGAATGCGGTGCCCAGCATCTTGTGCTTTTCTTTTTTTCTTTGTCGACTTTCAACCCTGTCTCATTTGTACCATGATCATGAAGAGAATATACCCATTTCAACCGGGAAAAAAGGAGGAGTTTATTTCTGATTTTTGTTTTAACTTTTTTTCGAAAGAAAAATTCAAAAAGGGATCCTGTCTATATAGATGACGGATACATGTTTTCAACAGCATAGGAATGGAGCCTTGGTCGTTTTATGGAATCAAAAGGAAATTTCCTTGGCTATATCTTGTCTTGCTATCTGTGATGTGATAACCGGTGTTTTGATAGAGCTTGCCGTCATGTAGAACACTGCATTGGTTTCACCACCACCTGCCCGATATTGTGCAACTTGTGATATAGGTAGGTTCTATATTCTATTCTTTTCTTACTCCAAAACATAGTCATAGGATACCTATAACTATACACACCTAGGTATCTACCATAAAATAAAATAAAATAAAATAATTTGTTATTACGAATAGTACTTCTTATTCAAAAGATAAAGTGTGTATTTTAACTGTACCCAAGTAAAGACTGTAGATATTTGTTTTAGCCTACTCGTACCTACCGACCTACGGAGTATTTACCCCTTGAGATATGAGACAAAGATGTGGAATACACAGCGAGCAGAGGGCTAGACTTCCATCAACAGGCCTTGGTATTTTGCTGGCTCGACATAGCGGAGGTGAAAAGAAGGCAAAGGCTTCTTGGATGCCCGCGGCGGGCGTTCGCATCATACGATATTGAGGTTTATTTTGCCCCAATTCCCCGCCCCCCTCCTTCACCCCTTTATTCGGGCCACGAGCACCTTCAAAAAAGCAAAATGCTTATGCGTCGGCGATGATTGCCCACATACAGCTGTTTCAACCAAGCTCCTCTTCTTTAACGTAAGTGGCCGCCAAACGAGCCACGGGCCGTGGTCACGTCCACAAAACGCTTCTTATTGCTTCTTGCTGACAAAACTAATATAGCATACTCCGTGGGTACATGATATATGTAGTTAGCTGACTATTTTCATCCGGAGCAAACTCCGGACGGTCAGTGTTTTCAATTTCCTTCTTTTTTTCTTTTTTTTTTCTGACGAGTATTCTGCATAATATGTACCTTTCTTTTTCCATCCTTTTTCATCTTTTATTGGCTGCATTCTCTTGACATGCACCCTGTTTGCTGCACCTTGATCCAACCAGCAGGGCGTTGCGCGGCATTGAAGTCCGGTGCCCTGCAGGGGGGGAGCATTTATTTACGAGCTCGTAGGTTGTTTCCATACCCTTGCCAAGTGACACCCTTTGACGAGGGTGTTCTATTGGTTATCTTACGGAGTCTTCTCCGGATGGCGTTCTTGAAAAGGGGAGGATCTGGAGCGTGGCACTGCCGAAGTTTGTAAGGCTGATGGGGTGAAGGAGGGGGGATGGAGGTGATAGGGCAAAGGGAATCCTTTTTTCAGAGATACGAATGGCATGCCGCGTCGTGTATGGCCAGTACTTTTTTTTGTGTTCTCGGCTCGCATGGCCATGTCAATACGGAACGAGGGAGGATCACAAGTGACGTGCCTAGAGGGGTCCCCTGGTCCCGTCGCGTTTCTTTGCAAAGATGATGCGACACTGACGGGGCAAACAAGGAGGCTCTGCTTGTGATACGAGTGGACAGGAGGTGGTTTTTTTTTTTTTTTTTTTTTTTGTGTTTCGTACATGTATCCTACTCCGTACACAGCAGCAAAGACGTTGCACTGTTACACAATTTATGCAGGCTCCAAAACAGGAGTCATCGGCAGCCGCTGGCCCCGGACGCAATGCCTGCACGCCTTGCACAATCTGCAGCATACGGGGCACAGCGTATCTCGCCTGCATCCCGAGCGGCGACGTGCGAGTACGGAGAAGTTACATGGTCTTGTGCTCAATCTTCCCATCACATCTCTCTCGTGTCTGTCGTCTCTCTTCCGTGCTCCTGCAGGCCGTTGCAGTCGATAGCGGGCTGCAGTGCACCGCCCATCGCTTTTAATGTGTGATTAGCGCATCCCAAGAAATCGTTTTGCGTCCTCTGCAGGGAGGGAGAGCGTCTACGCGTATCTTAGCGGAGTTCACTGGCGGTTTTTTTTTCTTGATTTGTGACAGGGTCATTTATGCTTTATGGAGTATATTTTCTTATGCTTCCCGTCCGCTCGCTCCCGTACCGAAAAACTGTTTTGGTCTGGAAGAAAAGGGAGTGCTCGGTGCATGTATCTTATTACATGTCTCTGTAAGATACATGCACTCATACTCGTTACCCGTAGAGCTTCAGCGGGTATATGTACAAGCAATATCGTAGTGAAGGGGGAGGGCGCCAGCCGATCATTTCCAACAATGTAGTTCTCTGATCCGTGGCCCCATTTGTGCATTTCTCCGAGTTGACTTGGCATGGGAACAATGTTTGCAAGTGAGGCCGCTTGCCTTTTTTTCTCTCTCTCTTTGGCTCGACTGTTCTACGACGAAAGAAGTAAGGCAGACAACGGAGCATGCACCATCTTGAGAAGAAAATCTCCATCGTGCTCGTAATAATACGATATACGCATGCAACCGTACCACGGAGTATGAGTACATTGTACATGTACATGCTGCAAGCCAGCCGTCTCGTACTCTGCGCACAAGGAGCCGGATGTTTAAATTGTGGGCTTTTCTCGATTGTTTTTCTTCTTTTTTTGGCACTCTGCCCATCACCAACGGACAACCTAGCAAAGACGCGACAAGGGGAGAGCCACTCTGGTCAGGGGCTAGGGCGAAAGGCGAATCAGGCCGGGGGAGAAGGCTGCGCCAACAACGATTTTACGATGCGCTAGGCATTTGAACATTCGACGGCCCTCCCACCCCCAGTCTTTTTTTTTTCTTCGTACTCCGTAGCCCACAGGTTGACAGGGGGAACGGGGGCAACGCACCCAAGCCAGCCTTTCCCTGTCTCCCCACATGATGCTCCGTACTTTTCAAACGCGCGAGGGAACCTGTCAGTGCAAGTCCGAGATTTTGACAAAAGTGCAAGGCCCAAATGTGCGAGCACGGCTATTCCGCACCTCCCCACACGGTGAAATATGTAAAAACAAATAAAGGAGACAGCATGTGCTTGGATCCCACCCTATGGATTGCACGATCACCTATGGGCCTTTTTTTTTTTGGGAGTTTTGCTTGGGGCGTCTTCTTTGTGTCTCATATTGCACGCCACATCGTAAGACTGTTGACCATGCCGGCATACGGGATATACACGAGTAAGATAGATACATCGTGCATGTATCTTGCCGTCCGGGGATAGCAAGGCAGGATACGACGTATCCCCTTAGAGTCGAAAATGTTACCTTTTTCGCTAATACATTTAATTGGCTAATAATCCCTGCATGGTATCCACAGGTACAAAAAACGACATACAAATATAGTGCGAAACAAAGTACCGTTTAATTTTTATACTATATTTAAATAACTTAAAGAGTTATTTTTTATAATTTTTTATATTATAACTATAAAAACTTTTAGTTTTTTAATAATTTTAATATTTTCAACGGTTTTTTTACAATTTTTATTAATTTTATTCGTATTATTTTGTGTTTCTGTCGCTTGAGCAGTGTTCATTGGTTAAGTATCCTAATGTTGTGGTCCACCGTATCCACAAAGGTAACATTTTCGACTCTAAGGGGATAGAGCACCTAGGTATGATACGGGTACATGTACAAGTGCGAGAATCTGTATGAAGTATTGGTGGCTGACGGGTCTGCCAACAAGACCAGTTGCGGCATGTTTGCAGGCACAGGCGCCTCTCCGGAGATGCACCGGGGACTGCATCTCCGTTGCGCTGTAAAAACATACGGAGTATATACAAAGTACATGTACTCCGTAAGATACCCGCACTTGTACATGTGCATGTAGATCAATTTTTTGATTTTATCTGCTTCGGGAATGCGACGGGTGATGACTGGTTAGTGAGAACGCCGTGGCAAACCCGATGAAAATAAAATAGGGCGGCACGAGAAAGACAAGCGAGAGACACTCTGCGTCGAGGCGAGCGTATGCGGGCTGGAAACGAGACCACACAGAATTGCCTCCGAGCCCTGGCGAGTTTCAAAAAAGCCGTTGCAGTGCATAGTGGATGTGCATAGGGGTGAGAGGCGAGCACAAGAGTATGGTTGTGAAATAACGGCAATCTTGTTCCATCTCTTGGTATGGAGTAGTGTCACAACCAAGGCTCAGTACATGCAAGATGCATGCAAGAGTACACTAGACTCATTGGTGTGTAAGTACATGTATCTTACATATTAAGCGTACCGTTTTTGCTTGGTGAAAATCGACTTTAAAGTTAAACTAGGCGAGATATAATGGGCTTGAACAAATATACTCGTACATATACATGCACAGAGAAAGCAGTTGATGTTTGTAGGTTCAGCCGTACGTTTCACACGTAGCCGTACCCATATTCGAAACATCAGTACTTGTGAAATCAGAAAGCGACAGAACAAATGCCGACTCGTGGCCGATGAAAAGGTGCGAGCATGACACACGCGTAGGAGAACTGTGCTTCACGCCATATTTACGAGCGTCCTCTTTCAGCCCATCCGAATCTGCTGCATCTTCAAAGCTGAAGTACTGCCGTTTTATGAACACGGCAATACTCCACTTGTACAAATTAAGATACTCTGTATCTCTTCATGTACGGGTATTCGTTCTCCACGCACACGCACGTTTGTGAATGCAACGGTTTTGCATGCACAATGATGTTGGAATATATGTACAAAATACATGTACAAAAAGATGGCACAGAATGTTTGTGCTACAGAGATGCCCGCGTACATGTACGGAGTACATGTAGAGTGCGTATAATAACTCCCCCACCGGAATCGAAGATCCAACAGCTCATCCCTCGGAACTATTTCCATTTTCGATCAATTGAGGCGGCACAAGAAAAATAATGAACAAATAAAAAAGAAAAAAAGAAAAGGAAAAAAAATAGAAAAAGAAAGCACCTCCGAAATAAAGAATGGCTGGCTGATCGGCACAGACGAGCAGAAATCAGCGGCCAGATCTGGGCGTGGCACGCTGCAACGCATGCACGCCGTAGCACCGGCACCTACGAGTATTAGGTAGCAATGGCGACAAGCCCCCTTGACGCATGTAGAACGTCGCTCTTGGACGCCCATTTAGGCATAGCCCAGCTACATCCCTGTAGCGCGGCGCCAATAGTGTCCTTGGCCACTAAACCCACCCACCCACTGGATGTCTACTGGCCCCTGTACGATGATGTGTCTCCACCCGGACACCACCGACGAATCGCAAGTGCATCCCTTTACAGCCGACCCACCGATACAACTGGTTTTGAGGGAGGGGGGGGAGAGTGAAAGAAAGAGAAGAGAAGAGGAGAGAAGAGGGTGCTGCGAACAACGTCTGTATTCTGTACGAGTACTCGTATGTCCTTGAGAGGAAGGGAAGAAGTGAACGGTGTATCAAGTACAAAATATGAAGTACTACGTATAGTACTGAGAGAGTCTGATCGCTGACAGATTGCAGACTTTTGTATCTCTTTCTTTTCGTTTTTCACTTTCCTTTTTTTTTTCGAGGGTTATTTTACAGAGGAACAAGATAAAAAAAAAGGCAAAAGAAAAGAAACGAAAAGAAACGGGTCAAACCCTAAAAGAAAGCATGAGAGGACTTGCCGACAGGCATTCATTAGCAGTATGCAGATCGCAAAACGCCAGCGGGGGTCATTTGCAGACGCCTCCATGAAAATAGCAGTGAAGGCGCACGTATGGAGTACATGCACATGTACATGTACATGTACGACGCATGTAAAAAAAAAGAAGAGAGAGAGATCAAATGAAGTGAGGCGCCGAGTCCCGAACAACTCTCTGATCGGTGTCCCTTCGATGCACTCTGCCATATCCGTGCCGCATTGCATTCTCATGGCCAAGATTACACACGACAACGACCCAAATGGGAAATGCTGGCATGTTTCTCACATGTAAATTGTCCTTCATGCAGGGCAGGAAAAAAAAAGACATCAAAAAAGAACGCACATATACGGCAGATATCTCCGTAGCAGATTGCGGCGATGCGATGGACTGACAAAAGAAAGCAAGGGTGAAAATGCAGACGGTACGAATCAAAAACCAAAAAAAAAAAAAAAGAAGGATGAGCCCGCGCTGTATTTTACTCCGTAATAAAGAAGAAAGAAAGACGAGAGCAGAAAGATACAAGGGTACATGATACAAGTAAAGACGTGACGCACAGTACTCGTATGATCCAAAAAAAAAAATGAGCACCGAAGAAGGGATAGCCAGCAATTTAGCGCAGCCGTCAGACCCAAAGCCCAGCCGAGACAAGCCTGGCCACACCCTCGCATTGTTCTGTGATGGTTGTCGGCGGCGGCTACAGGCGACGCCAGGCGACGCCAGGCGATCTGAGCCGAAAACACGCGATAACTAGGCCATTTTCTTAGCGGCCTTTCAACACACCCCCGCCCTGCCATTGGCCCCAAAAAATACATTACATGAAAAACCACGTTGTCAAAAAGCCCTGTCAATTTTCGCCTCCTGGCATTTTCTTGTTGTTGTTGTTGTTGTTGTTGTTGTTGTTGTTGCTCAACGGATATATCGTTGGAATAACATGCACGTTATTTTGGTATCAAGAAGCCGATTTGAACAGGCACACCAGACCAAAAAAAAAAGAAAAAAAAAAGAAAGAAAGAACCGACAAGAGATATCCACCACAAGATGCTCGTACAGAGTCGTATTCCGAGATCGATATGCCAGGAACAACTTTCAGACATGTTAAAAGAGAAGGGAAGAAGAAAAGACATAAAAAAAAAGAAACATAACTGCAACTGTTGTCGGCGTGGTGCTGTCAAATCCGCTCTTCCCCTGCAAAATTTAAAGTGAACAAAAGAAAAGAAAAAAAAAGAAAAACAAAAGAGAGAGCTTTCCCGTAGTCTGAGACATGTAGGGTACGGAGTACATGTAGGTACAGGCACCTGGATCCGCTAGTGATATGCGTGCGCAGGCATATACATGTACATGCACCAGTACGTCGACAGATGGGTGGGTCCGGAGCCCAGAGACAGATGGAGTACATGTCAAGAGACGCTACATGTCCGAGGTATTAGCGATCAAGGCATGCCAGCCGCCGCATAGTCCACTCCGTACATGTACGTGCTGTGATGAATGTGCTGTTGTTTTCTGTGTAAGGAAAGACATTCGTCAATCAAGCAGAAAAAGTAGAATAGAAAAAACGAGGAGAAAACGGCGGCCCGCAGCTGAGTAGAAGGCGAAAAAGGTAAAATTGACCGCGTGCAGAAAAAAGCAGAAAAACTACAGAGTTACTATGGACTGCGGGAGATGGCCGCTATCCAAAGGTAGAATTTTTGCAGCATCTCCATAGAAAATATACTTGTACACCCATGCCACGCTAAAGCCATTTACATGTACTGTGCAAAAAGTACTCCGTACAAGGTAAAAGTAGTACGACTACTCCGTACGGGAATAGTACTGAGGAGGTACCTCCACAGGTATCTCGCATTTATGTCTTCTATTCTTCTAGTGGACACCAGCGCTAGGCTAGGGCCTGCATCGGTGCGCGCTCGCTTACTTTTTTGGAGACGAACCGGCTTTGGCTAATTAAAACCACATTGGCTCCTTCCCATTCTTCTCACTCGCCCTGCCCTTGCCGTTTCCACACGCGTATTTGCCATTCTCTCACTGCATTTTTTCTTTTCTTGTCTACGAATTGTCAGCTTCTTCTCCTCTTTCCTTTTGTTTTGTTGTTCACGGCACAACAGAGACGACGCCGCAACGACGATATTGACGACAACGCGCATTGGGAAATTTTCAGCAATCAGACACGTTGACTATTTTTTTTCTTGTCATATATCGATCGTTCTGTGCAATCGGCGGGAGGGGTGTGTGACTGACTACACACCATTTTTCACACCAAGTCTGAAAAATAAACCGAGCATCGCCAAATCTCGCAATCTCTTCACGGCCATCACCAAACCCCGTGCGCGATGAACTGACGAGACGGTTTTATGAACGGTTATGGACGCATCCGTCCTCAACGACAACACAACAAGGCCTCAACAACAAACAGCCTGATTAGATCTTATTTCCACGTCTCGTTCATCGAGTCTACCTATTTGTCATTAATCCGCGTCTGCATCCCGCATCGACATCTCGCCATCGAGCTGAGATTTGCACCCTTTCGCTTTTGGCCTCGTCTGTGCATCTTCCAAACACCAACACCATCTCTGCCATGTCAGAATACCAACAGCACCGGCCGCCGCCGCCAGCCGTACTGCTTCCGCCACACATGCCCATGAGCAGCAACCGGAGCAGCAACACGCTCTCGACGGCGCCGTCGTATGCCACGCCCAGCGGCCACCACAGCAGCAGCTCGTCCGGCACGGGCTACTCGTCGCAGCCGAGCGAGAACATTGGCAGCCACCATGGCCCTGGGAACCCAGGCGTGAGCATCAATGATCTTTACGACTCGTCGCCCTCGACGCCTGTGCCTCCTCCGACCCAGCTTCATCAGTCGCAGCAGTCTCAACAACAACAGCAACAACAGCAGCCGTCATCAAACCTGCCGCCTCTGCAGCATCTGCCCAGCTTGTCACGCACATTCGAAAGCATGCACGGCCTTCCCGGTCTGCCTGGCCTGCCCGGCCTGCCGAGTCCTCTCAGCCAACACCACCGTCCTCCTCCTCCTCCTTCTCAGCTGCCTCAGCACCATCTGTCCGGTCCTTCACCGGCGCCGCAGATGCATCACCATGCCAGTAGCACCAGCAGTACCAGCAGTGTTGGCAGCAGCAGTGCCAGCCGTGGCTTCTATCCCAGCCCGCACAGCATGCCGCCCAGCCACATGTCCTACCACATGCCGATGGGTGCGCCGTACGGCATGCACCCCTACGGACCGCCGCCTCCTTACGGCATGGGCAGCTACGGTATGGGCATGCACCATCACGGCCACGGCCCGATGCACGATATGCGTATGGGCGGATTCCAGCCCCGCCAGAAAAAGGTGAGTTTGCTCGTTCGCGGCGTTCAGCGTCTTCTGTCGTCACCGCTTGTTTCGACTTCATTTGCGTTGCATTCTTTCTAACACCGAATTCCAGGACATTAAAAGACGCACCAAGACTGGTTGCATGACCTGTCGCAAGCGCCGTATAAAGGTATGTTTTTATCAAATGTTTTTTTTTGTCAATTCTTTCGATTTTCTTTTCCGTTATTTCCCCCCTTTGCCATCAACTCTTTTGCTTTTCACTCTTTTTTTTTTTTTGCGTTCCTTCCTCTCATTTCATTCTCCTCCCAGTATACTTCCTTCCTTTGCTACCTATCTTGACTCCCCCTCCCCTGTATGCATACATGCCCATTGCACTCACTGCCCACATTTCACCCGCTGTTACACATCGATTACCGGGACATTTGGAACACACACCACAAGGCAAGAAAGGACAAAACAGTCCCAGCACGGCGACGTGCAACGCAACACCGCCAGGCAACATCCACGATGGCCCATGCCCAGAAAGACACGCAAGGCGTTCAGCAGTGTTGCGTGGGAATGCCGCCATTGGTGGACATCGCCAGCTGGTATCGGTTTGTGCAACCACGGTTGTGTTGGCTCCCCTTTTTTAGTGCACCGTGCCCACCCGCTAGCAAGTGCTGGCAGCTGGCAGAGTCCGACACTTTTCGCTTCGTCCCTGTTTTTAGGCTGTCAGCCGTCGGGCGGGATTCGCTTAAAATTTAGGCTTTTCCACCCCCCCACCACCACCAACTTCCCCCATCAAGCCCCCCTTTTCCACCTGCCGGAACAACCCCTCCCGTGCGCTGTCCTTTTTTTTTCTCTTTGGCTTCCATTGGCTCCCTTCTAGTGTGCATTGGCTCGGATACCACTTTTTGCCTCCTGCACGCCTCTTTTTTTTTGATGTCTTCTTCCGCTTGTTATTGTTTCCCCATTCTCACACGGCTGTTGCTATTTTTAGTGCGACGAGGCACACCCGACGTGCAACAACTGCAAAAAGTCCAAGCGCGAGTGTGCCGGCTACGATCCTATGTTTAAGCCGCAGCCAGGCAGCACAAACTACACTTCTTCGGCATCGACCACAAGCACGACCACGACCACCGCTACCACAAGTGCCACGACCGCACAAGCCACATCGACGTCAACTGCGCCACAGGCACCGTCATCGACTGCAGTTCAGCCGGCCGCACCAGGCTCCACATCCGCCACCGCATCGGCCACGTCTACGCCTTGCAGCAGCAGCGGCAGCACCCCGAACATTGTCCCTCCGTCGTCGCGGCCCTATTTGCAGCAGCCGACGATCACAGCCTTTGACAGCCCGGCCACGCCTTTGCCCGTGCCCAAGTCCAACTACCCTGCCGGCCCTCCGCCGTCGCTTGGTCCTTCACTGCCTCCCATCTCGACCAGCTCGTCTTCTTCGTCGTCGTACGGCCCGGGCTCCTACTCGTCGCGCTCTATTCTTTCACCGCACGACTATTCCGGCCCGGTGCCCTCGTACGAAACGTCCAGCTCGGCCTACAAGGGCGTGTCGCTGTAAGCCGGAAACCCGCTTGTGTGTGAACCGGACCTCTTTTAGCTGACATATATGCCAGCAAAGATGAAGGTCGACGAGATTATTGGGCAGGACGGCCCTACCAGCCAGCTGGCAGCAGCGCCGCCGCCGCCGTCGCCGCCGACGCCGGAGACCATCAAAGATTTAACCAGACTCTACTATGAGATCTACGTGCCCGGCCTGGCATCCTTTTTTGAAACAACTTGGTACAACTTCCCCCCAGCCGATGCAGACAGCAAAGCAAGCATCAAGCTCCTTCTCGACAACAAGCCATTGATGGACAAGCTCATTGCCTTTCTCGCCGCCTTGGCCAAGGTGCGCGGGACCGACGAGTCCAGCAAGGAGATGGCCGCGGCGGCTTCGCATGAGCTGCGCATCGCATGGGAGCTCGCATGCTTGGTTCGTTCTACATCTGCTTCTGCCATCCCTGTCGGGTCTGTCAACCCCCCTAGCGACGAGCCACTGGCCGAGGACAATGTCGTCGAGGTGCGCAATCGTCTGTCTATTGTCGAGGCTCTCCTGTCGCGCGACCCGTTGCCCTCCGGCCCACGCACAAACCCATGTATGCCTCCGCCGCGAAACGGCGAGCCGGCTCGCGTTCGCGAGCATCAATTTTGGTGGTGGCTCGGCGAGTACCTGCGTCTTCAAGAGGGCGAGGAGACGGCAACATCGTCGTCTCCTGAAACCGCCCGGCTCCGCGACCAGGCACTGTCACAGCTGCGCATTCTTTTGGACGGCCGCGAGAACCGCGACCTGCTCTACTCGATTGCGGTGGTGCGTCACCTGGGCCCCAAGTATGCCGCCGCCTCGTCCGCCTCGGCGCTCGGCCAGCAGCCGCTCGTCAACCAGGACGAGGCCGATCCCCGCAGCCGGTTTGCCGTTGCCGCCCGGTTTATTCGCAACGAAGCACTTGAGCGTGGCGGCACGACCAATGTTGTGCGACGGTTTGCTCAGCTGGGACTCCGAGCATATGTCCAGCCTGGGTACAATGTGCGGCCGGTGCAGCAGGCACAATGAAAAAAAAAATCAAACGAAAAAAAATGGCACGAAAAATTAATCATTTACACGCACACACATCGCAAGCATATCATTCGCCCATCGCATGCAACACGCAGCCTTTTGTATTCTATGATCTCTCTTTCATTCCTTTTTCATTTTCATTTCTCTATTATTGGGTTCTTGGGTTTTATATGGACTGGGTTTTTACTTGGATTTTTTGGGGGTTTCGTTTCTTTTTGCTGTATACCTATACCTATACCTACTATACCAATACCATTGCATTTGTTCTTTTAATTCTCTCTGTTTTATTTTTTTTCTTCTTTTTTTCTTGTCTATTTTTGCATCGCTGGCAACGATTCACCCTTTTATCATTAATGATTCTTAATGCTCAGTGCTCTTCGATGCTGCAGGTCTTTCTTGTGAGTGGCCATCCGCCGTTGTCGGTGCTGCCGCCCGTTCTACCCCACAGCTGGCCGGCCCAAATCGGCGAATCAAAAGGAATGCTGCAACAATAGGCGTTCTCGCACACCGGCAGCGGGACTCCATTTTACCCCAGTTTGCCCATTTCGGCGGTCAACCTTATCTTTAGCCATCGCTGACTTCCGCATGACTCGAGTTCCATCCACCGTCACTAAACGTCGTCTTGCTATCGTTTCCATTCTTTTTTTCATTTTTTTTTTCATTTTTTTCATGCCTTTTCAAGCTATCATTCTGCTATAATTGGTATGTTTCTCTTCTCTTTTTTTTTTGCCTCGTTTCTTTCTCGTCTTTTCCCCTTCTTACCTTGTCCTCCCATATCATATCACACTTATCTGTCAGCTCCTTATTCACACGCTCTCCGTGTCTCTCTCTCCCCTCCCTCCCCTCCCCCCCTCTCTCTTTTCTCTCTCTCCGCATTTTCCCCTGCATGTCACCACCACCAGCTTCCTGTTCTTCCCTGTTCTTCCTGTCCAATCCAAAGCGTTGCAAGATACATGCACAGCTCCCTCCTCGTTGCGCACTGGCACCCGCGTCTGACTGCAGACAGCCTAGACAGCAACTCACAGCTGCAGCTATCCTTGTCTACCACGTAGGCTGGGTTACGTTTTCACTTTTAGCCGCTGTCCTCACAGAGGTGCCAGCTGCGTCTCCCTTATGAATCAAATGACGTTTTGCGCCATGGCACACCGACAGATCATAACACCCATGACACCCTGTCGCCTCGCTGTCTATGCATCTACTAAAACCTTTCAAATTAGGTGCTTTAGCAGCAGTTGGTCTTCCCCTTTCCTTTCCTTCTCCCGTCGTGTGACGACGCATAGTAGGCATTCGCAGCCTTCCATCTCCTACTCCTCTGCCAGACCGTTTTCATCGTCTCCGTTCCGGCCATACACATCCCTCACTCATAACTCGCCCGTCATGGCGCCCGATGCACCCTCGCGGCCCAAGGTTCTGCAGTTTGACCGTGTTCACTTGTACGTTATCACATATGGACCCCCTTTCCCCCCCTTTGACTTGACGGACATTATCAATACACCTTGACTATTCATCCCCGTTGGTTTTTTTTCTTCTTCTTCTTCTTTTTCTTTATTAATCACCTCCCTATAGCTAACCACTCCAAAAAATTAGGGCTCATGATGAATGGAAGGCCATTGGCGAGATTGCCGATATCGTCGTGCCCCGTGCCACCAACCGCGCCGAGCTGATTGCAGAGTGCCAGTCGGGCGCGCTCGATGGTGTCTCGGTGGCCTACCGCACCTTTGAATCCGTCGACGTCATGGGCCGCATCGACGGCGACCTGCTCGCTGCTCTGCCGTCGTCCCTGCGCTTCCTCTGCCACAACGGCGCCGGATACGACTCGATCGATGTCGCCGGGTGCACGGCTCGCGGCATCCGCGTCTCCAACACGCCCACAGCCGTCGACGAGGCCACCGCCGACATCCACATCTTTCTCATGCTCGGCGCTATTCGCAATCTCGGCCCCGCCCTCACGTCTGTGCGTGCCGGCCACTGGCGCGGCATCAACGGTGCGCCGCCGCTCGGCCGCGACCCGGAGGGCAAAGTGCTGGGCGTCGTGGGCATGGGCGGCATCGGCCGCGCCGTCGCCCGCAAGGCCCGCGGCGCCTTTGATATGCGCATCATCTACCACAACCGGCGCCGCCTCGACCCGTCCATCGAGGCCGCCCTCGGCGGCGCCACCTACATGCCCACCCTCGACGCGCTGCTCGAGCAAGCCGACGTGGTCAGCATCAATGTGCCGCTGAACGCTCAGACGCGGCACCTCATTGGCGCGCCGCAGTTTGCCAAGATGCGTCCCGGCACCGTGGTCGTCAACACGGCCCGCGGCGCCGTGATCGACGAGCAGGCCCTCGTCGATGCCCTCGCGTCGGGCCAGGTCGGCGCAGCCGGTCTCGACGTCTTTGAGTTCGAGCCCGAGATTCACGAGGCCCTGCTCAAGAGCGACAAGGTCCTGCTGGCACCGCACATGGGCACATCGACCGTCGAGACCGAGACCAAGATGGAGGCCTGGACCATGGCCAATGTGCGCCAGGCTCTCGAGCAGGGCTCTCTCAAGAGCATCGTGCCGGAGCAGGCCAATCTTACATTTTAGAGAAATGGCGAAAAAATAAAAACAAAAATGCCGCGGGAAGATCTAAAAAAAAAAAGAGGTGTACAGAGTAAGAAAGATTAGTTACGATGTAAACACGGAAATGAAATAGATATAAAAACGGAGAAGGAAAAAAAAAAAAAAAGAAAAAGGGACGAGTCGCAAAAATACGATCGGCCATCCTGCTCCATTTGGTAACTCCCCGAGTGGCCCCCCTTGTTTTGTGAGTTGTTCGGCTCGTTACCTTTTTTTGTTGTCTGCTCGACAGCTTTCTCATATGACATGTGTTTTGTTACCCATCTCTCGAGTACATTGTGCCCTCTGTACATCATCAGCACATATCCCTTTCCAGAGATGCCGTGACTTGCGCATCTCTCAGCACAAGTCTCCATCTCATCTCGATCAACAGCCTTTTTTCGATACGAAGAAAAGGGCCTCTCCACACACACACAAAAAAAAAAAAACACCCACATCGTATGCCGTGCAGTGGGTGTACATGATACACTGGAAATTTCGATCGCTTTATCGAATGGGCCATTGCAAAAAAAAAATGACAGATTGTACGGGGATCCGCAGCTGCCAAGACGGGAAGATTTTCGAGAACCAAGATACTCGGAAAGGGCGGAAGGGCTATGAGGAATAGGAAGCGAGCTGCCTTTCGAAGAAAACTGAGAAAAGGGGGGGAGGGGCTGCAAATGGTCTCGCGAGAGCCGGGGGGTGCACGGGCAGATACCGGAAACGCTTCACATGGTGCCAGGTTTGAGTACGTAGTAGCAAAGTAAAAGGGGAGAGATGGGGAGAGGGGAGAGGAGTTTGTTCGAAAAAAGTCAACACAAGGGGGTTATCCCGGAGATATCCCGAAATATGCAGCGGAAAGCAAGCGAGAGACTCGTCAAGACACCATCGCGCCACCAGTATGGTTGTCCCATCACCAACATCGTTTGCAACATGCGCGTTCTTTCCAACCAAACCTTGCAGGCAAAATGTCGCAACATGCAGAGTAAGATACATGTAAGATACACACCACACACACACACACACTCTCTCTCTCTCTCTCTCTCTTACGAGCTCCGTACTCTCCACTCCCCACCTGTTGGTCGTGGTCGGCGGAATACCTTTGCTGACCTCCGGATAATTACCATTGTTGGCACAACAACTTTCACTCGCTCTTTCTCTCTCTCTGTTGTCTTTTCCTTGTCGCGATACCCTTGCTGGGGTATCATCGTTGACCTCGTTGGCTGTTGGTCGGCTTCGCCCGTCTTTAGTGGTCCGTGTTGGCCCGTGCTGGTTGTCCAAAAAGGAAAGCGCCCGCTCCATCTTTCGCTGGGTCGCTTTCACTCGTGTGATCACCTGTGATCACCCTTTTTCGCCTTCATTTTTTTTATTTGTTCTTTCTCACACATTCTCTTTTTCAACTTTTTGCTCGTGTCAGCAATCCTGTTGCTCACTCTTTTCTGGCCGCGTTTATCATCTATCACACGATCAGCCCGGGGGGGAAAATGTGTGAAAGCGGGTCAGGAGGATTACTCAATCCGTCAAAGCAATGACGATCCCAGTTCATGCGCGCAGATCCCCATTGCCTCTACTCCGTACGGCTCAGTTTTCTGCGCCGTGTTTTCCCCTTTTCTCGCTCTGTCTTTCTCTTTCTCTTTCTACAATGTTGAACCGGCTTACTACCTTTCCAAGTCAACTGCTGTGTCGATCCGCCGTTTAAGATGAACGTTACATGTATGCACACGGTCAGATACATGTGTTTATGCACTGTTTAGACTCTCCTTCAATGTTGCGTCAAGGCAGAGAGACTGGTCGTTGTCGTGTTCTACATTTTCAAAGCCAGAAAATAATAAAAATAAAAAGGGCGTGTTTTTGTTTCAATAGTTTCTCAACTGACACGGACGAAGAATTCTAAACGCACACAGTTTGGTATTCGTAAACTGTCTCGTCTTGCTTTGTCTCCTCGTGCTCATGTCTTACGGGTGCTCCCTCTCAGCTCCCCCTGCTCGGCGCTTCTCCAATGATGAACATGCCTTGGCCTTGTCGAGGGGAGGGGGATGGGGAACAAGAGTGAGGGAATCTAGGCGGCCAACGATCGTCCTCTTCAATACACAAAGTGAGGTATACGAGGCTCGTGTCCACAAACGCAAACACTCCATACAGGAGTACGGAGTACGGGGGACAGAACCCTCACGAATGGCGTGCGGAGGGAAAAAGAAAAGTCAAAGACAGACACGGAAACGGTGGTACAAAATATAAACGACAAAAAAGAAAAGTAGAAACAAAGCAGAAACAGAAAGAAAAAGAAAGAAACAAATGGACAGGGAGAGTGTATATGTACGGAGTAGTCTACGGAATATACATGTACATGTATTAGTAGAGGAGAAACAGACAGAGAGAGAGACAACTGACAACTGACAACGACAACGGGCCGATCACGACACACCCCGGGTGACTGGACTCGTAAAACCCTCCTATCAGCGTACAAGCAAAGCTGGAGAGATACCTATTTTGACAAGGATTTGCATGCTATGCTGGGATGTGCAAGGTGGCGATCAGGCGAGAGACCAAGCCACCAGAGAGGAACAAAAGAAAAGGAAAAAAAAAATACCTGACACATAAAAAAGAGAGACAAAAAAGATCGACCAAGGTCTCGGTAAACGGGGAGGGATGGCACCCCTGTCAACTGAAGAGCTACATGTATTTCAATATTGGCCAAGACAAGATGAAGAAAGAAAGAACAAAAAGATGGAAAGGGATGGTGCCAGGACAAAGAGTACCAAATGAACAAATGAAAGGGCGTGAATTCTCGAGTCTCGAATCGACGATGATCGATCGATACCATTCTGGGAGTGCTTTTGCCAAGAAAAAAATTAGATGGATAAAAAGAGAGGCAAAAAAAAAAGAAAGAAAGGAAGAACGGATGAATTGTGACAGTGACGGGGCTCTGGGTTCGTGAGGAGGCCAACAATGCGTACAGAATCTAACAAGGGAAAATGGCCCCCAATGTCCAAAAAAGAAAACAAAAAATGACAAGCGGCAACACGGCTTAGGATTGTCATCCTCACGCCGATACACACCGATCTCTCTGCAGAGTGCAGCTGCTCTTAAGCGAAATCAGATACTTTGCACATTGGGTCGGAGATGCGGAGATGGTGTGTTGAGAGAATCCGTAGTGTCAACGAAGACCAAAAAAAAAAATCAAGGGTACTTTGTCCTCGACTTGTCAGATGCGACGGTTGCATGTCACATCCTGTCACATTTTGTCACATTTTGTCACATCCGTCACATCTTGTCACGGTTGCTATAAAACCGTTGCATACTATCTCATGTGTACATCTCAGTGTAGAGAGTACGCCAGTGGCCATGGCTCCGATTATGCACAATGGTCCGCATGAAGCCAGGCTCGAGGGAAAGAAAGAATGCGGAATTCACGGATGTCTGCCGAAAGTCACAAAAAAAACGCTCAAAAAACGATACAGGAACTCATAGAGGAACTCGTTGAGAATGATTGACGGGGGCGTGAGAGACAGCAAGAAGAAGAAGAAAAAAGAGAATAAGAAAGAAAAGGGTAAGGCCAAGAAAAAAAAAAGAGTGTCACAAGCCCATAGCGAAACAACCCCAAAGAAGGGAAAGGGGAAATTGTCATCATTGAAGCATCATACCTCCAGACTTGGGAAGGGGAGGGGGGGGGGGCGTGTGGCTTGCAACTCCTGTTGCCCGTTCTCCTTTTTCGGGTGGTTATTTATTATTTCTTTTTTCATGTCTCTCCTCCGCCTAACGAGTATTGGTATCCCCTTCTCTCTTTGCGTTGGACCTGTTGCGCTGAAAATGTCTCGGAATAGGACCGTTTGTGTCTTGGATCGTCTTTCACAGTGTGCTGAGGTGATAGTTTGTCAACTTGTGCTTATTTGGAATTGCTCGAGACAGCCGCACAGAGAGAGAGACACAAGACACCCAAAAAAAAAAAAAAAAGAGACAGAAAGGGGGAGAAAAAAAGAAAGAAAAGAAAAGAGACATGAAAGAAGAGCAACAGAAATCAAAAAGAAGCAAAAAAAAAAGTTACGGAGAGGGAGAGAGGGAGGGCGCGTGATCGGCATTGGAGATGAATACTTCCGTACAAACGAAAGAAACATAGAAAAAAAAATACAACGAATGATCAGCGCAAGGTCAACAAAGAAGCAAAAGTAGGAAAGAAGGAAACCTGCAAGATTCTCAAGCAGTACAGCATACGAGTAAAAGCTACCATGGTAAAAGAGTAAAGAGAGCATGACAAGACTGGCCCCCAAATCATGGCTTGTACTTTGTAAGGCGAAGAGATCGTCACGGTAGCTTTGGTCAAAAGAGTTTTGGGACTTTGTATGTGTTTGGCAGAGTGCTATTATTTTGAATGCGTCTTGTGTGAAATAGCTTCTTGTGGATCTATACACACAAAGAAGCAGAAAATGACTATGTAATATGTAAAACTCCGACTCGAAAGCCGCCCTCGGCTTCAAGTAATGCGTTGCGAAAAAAAAAAGGGAAATGCCAATGCAGAAGATACAAAAAAAAAAAAGACCACCGGAAACTCCGTCCTCTCTTCCCTGCCGCCCGTATATGCTCCAGAAAATAAATCAACAGAATCCTTCCGTGTCCCAGAAAGACAAGAGTCAAGGCCAGAAACCACAGCGGCCTTTTGTCTAAGGGGGTATAAAAAGAAAATATAAGAGAGATAAGAGTAAAGGAAATAAAAAAAGAGAGAAAAAAAAAGGAGACAAGAAGTAAAATGAGACAAGGTAGTAGTACACGCGGACCAAAAGGTCGCGAGGATGTCAAGACCTCTAGTTGAGCAAGCTTGCCACCGAGCAGCGAGTGACGGCAGGTTGCGGCTCGGGCTCGTGAGTGCGGTCCTCGGAGCGCAGACTCCAAGAGCGAGTCATGCTGGCTGTGGAGGATGCCGAGTAGGTGTCCTTGGTGGCAGGAGTGAAGAGGTGCGAGATGGGAGGGATGGCGTGCAGAGAAGCAGGCGACTGGGCCTGGGACTCGCGGATGCTGGGAGATCCAGTGTCCGAGACGAGCGAGGGAACGTAGTGTGCGTCCGGGGAGTCGACCGAGGCGCGGCGGTCGTAGTAGTAGCCGTACGACTCGTCGTAGTCGTGCGTCGAGGGCCGGCGGTCAATGGTGATCAGAGGCGGCAGCTGGCGGTCGTAGCACCACTGGTCGGCAGCCGACGGCTGGCGGCGGATCTGCTTCTGCTGGTGGTGGTGCTGGTAGGACGAGGGCTGCTGAGGCTGGTACTGGAAGCTGTACTCGCGCTCGCGGTAGGAAGAGACGGGGCTGCCCGACGAGGAGTAGGCCGAGGGCGAGCGGGAGACGGGGCGCTGGTAGTAGTCGGAGGCTCTGCGGACCTTGTGGATGGCGGCCTCGTCGCGGCGGCGGATGGCACGGGTCTCGCGGTTCTTGAGACCGTTGTGCCAGTTCTTGACCGAGTTGTCGCTGCGGACGCCAAGACCGCCAGCCTCGAGGCGGCGGGCAATCTCAGCCCACTTGTTGCCAATGGTGTTGACCTGCTCAATGATAAAGTCGCCCTCGACATCGGTCATCGGTCCGTGGTCCAGCTCCGGGCGGAGGTTCTGCACCCAGCGCTCGCGGCACTGCTTGGCTGACCGGCCAGGGATGTGCTCTGCAATGCCAGCCCAGTTGGTGTCGCGGCCACCGTCGACAAGGCGGCGCAGCTGGTCGTCCTCAACCTCGGACCACGAGCCCTTTATCGAGTAGCGGGCGCGTGACTGCGACATGTTGATAGAAGAGGATGTGGTGTGTGGAAAAAAAAAGAGGTTGTGTAAGAGAGAATGTGGTCAGAAGAGAGGGGGTGGACAAGGAAAGGAGTTGACGAGTTATGTGTCAATGGTTGATGATGATGTTGATGGTAAGGTTGTTTTGTTCTTGTAAGTTGATGTGATGTTGTTGATTGTTGTTGTTGTTGTTGTTGTTGTTGTTGTTGTTGTTGATGCTGAACAATTGATGCGGGAAAGTCTGGGGCTTTTGTAATAAGCTTCTTCACAAGATGTAAACTTTGCAAGAGATCAAACAGAGATGCAGGAGGGGGCGTTGTCGTCTTTAAGTTCTCGATGAGATGTACTCGCTCTCGCAGCAAGTACCCATGTACCCATGTACCAAGGTTCCTCTGTACCCATCTTTTACCAGTCCCATCCTTCGTCTGCGCCGGGGCGGGCAAAAGAAAACAATGGGGCAGGGGGTGCGGAATGGGCGATGAGAGGGGGGGGGTGCCTGGTATGGGGTGTCGAAGAAGAAATGGGGTGTAAATGTACGGCATGGGGTGTGTCTGCTGTGGATGTCATGTGGGGCGCTCGTGCGAGGTACCGATTCTGTGTGGTGTACTTACGAGTTGTAACTATGTAGTGGTACGTCTTTGAGGAAAGGATTTTCGCGTGTTTTTCGGTTGGAAAAGGTACTAGTACACAATGGATCAGGCAGGGCCACACCGCCACGCCTGTTCAGCTTGGTCGGCGCGGGTTAATACCATTTACAAACAAGCAATGGAGCATCACCGCTCCCTGTTCACAACTCGTTGGTCTGTTGGCTGCAGCGTCTGGGATGTCCGGGGGGAGGGGGGGGCAGGACTGGAGAAGAGCCAAGGGGAAAAGCGTGGGTGAGGTGTGCGGTACGCTTCGCTTGAGGCCTCGCTTGGCCAACGCTTGGAACTGACAACTGCTGCTGCTTGCTGTTGGCGCTGCAGCGAAGGTACGGAGTAATTTAACAAACAAGAGGCCCAAACGAACGGGCGAGATCTTGGCCAGGGGCTCAGTCTCAACAGTGTGACAAGGCGTCTGTGTCGGGACAGCGTGATGTGCATACATACGGAGTAATCTACAGATATCTACGGATTAGTGTAATCCAGCAAACACCGCTGTAAACGCACTGAATTACAGCGCTTGCGATGCCTGATATGGAATACTAACACTGCCTTCCACTGCATTAGCCTGCCTCCTTTTTTTTTCACGCGCACAGACAGTTCAGTCTGCCGGTCGATCATATGAAAACGGGTTTGCTTTACAGTTAACTCTTTCTATTCTCGCATTCCGCTGCCTGTCATCGGACTGCTGACGGAGGGAACACAAATCGTAAAGGGAGCCAACAAGACGCATGACGGGAAATGACGACGGCGACCAAAACGGGGCTCGTCATAAGCTCTACTCCGTAGCATACAACAAAAAAGTACATGCAATAGCAGGAGGTTTTGCCCGGTAAGGGTAAAATGGGCAGATTGACAGGGGGGACGCAGGACACATTTCTGGGCCTGTAGCGCAGTGTTACAGCTACGACGTGCCGCGGAGAAATGCCTGTATTGATTTACTACAGCATGCATGTGGAGGAGGGAGGGCGCCTGCAGAAGCATAACAAACTTAAACAATGACACCGAAAGAGCGGATGCGATTCATTCTGTTTGATTATTGTCTCCCTAGACATCCTGCTGTTTCTTGTTTACTCCCCACCACTGGACAAGACATTGAACACCGTTCGGCCCGTTGGGTGGTATGCAGGTACTTTTGTGAGACTGAGACAGTCGGCAAGCAAAGCTGTGGCACTCGTCTGTGCGCCTGTGCCGTCTGCGCGTCCTTTGCTCGCTGGGATAATAAAATAGCAAATGCCATTTATGGGAGGGCTTCGTTGCCAAAAAGTCTAGACTGAAAACCGTGGTACTACCCAAATACCAGCAATACTAGGCTGGAATAAGATTGGCAGATAAAATTGAAATACATGTACACGACGTACAATGAAAAAAAAAAAAATGAATACCCAGCTGAAAAAAAGACTGTGTGCACGAACCAACCACGCGGATGACAGGCTACGACGTTGACCGGAAATAGCTGCCAACAATAGCATTGCCAATGACAGCAGTTGAATGATGCCTCTTTCTTGGATACTTTTTTTTTTATATTTTTTTCTAAAATACGGAATAGCAAGCAACCCACTGCGGAATTCAACCTCGTAAGTCTTGGCACGTCTTTTTTTGTCTGCTTGTTGCCTTTGTTGCTCGACTCTCGCTGTCATCGCCACGAGTGGGGACCTGATACTCTTCGTTTTTGCGTGGGCATTTTGCCATTGTTATTTCTTTTCTTTTTTTTTGTTTCCTTCTTTCCGTGTCACGCGGGACACTGCAGGCACACGAAAACGGCTACGCAGGACAGCCTGGGTACTAGGCCCAAAAGATCAAAAAAAAAGTCATGCACGGACCGTGGCACAAATCTCATCTTTGCGAGTGCTCCCCACTGCATATCAATCGGCTTTAAACTCTGCTAGTGCTCTACTCCGAACTGCCGGAGGTTTTCTCTATTCGGCCGCCGCCTACGGAGAAAGCCGTTCTCTTAGCACTGCCCCGGCCTATCGAGCTATTGACAACGCTACCAAGAGAGCAAGAAAAAAAGAAGCAAAAACAATAGTTCAACTGTATTTTGGCTGCCTCTCGCATAGGTGAAGATCCAAGCGGAATATGCCACGCATCTTCACTATCTTAATCTGGGTTTCATACGGAGTAATTGTAGATAATTTTCCCATCCAAAACATGGAACCAACATCCAATGCGACATAACGCATGACCCCTCGGCGCCTATCAGAAAAAAATTGTGTGGTGACAGCTACGACAAAAACGACAATAGGCCGGCTGTAGTCGCCGTCGTCGATGCGGGTGACCGAGAACTGATGTGATCACCATGCTGATGACTTTTCGCTTTTTTTTTTCTTTTTCTTTCTATTTATTCCCGGAGCATATTTCCTTTTCCCCTTTCTCACAAAAAATTACCCCCCTGCCCATATGCGCAGAGTGCAGATGTTTACGGACAAAGCGGTGTTGCATGGGAGGTCATGGCACGATGGAGTGTTGCATCGCGCCGATGCGTAGGTTATTGTAAGATACATGTACATTATGGTGCCGGCGAGCGGCTGGCAGGTGGACAGTTGGTGAGTGCATTGCGCTGTATGGAGTGCGCTGCGGAAAGCGCCATGAAAAACGCACATGAGCACAACCGATCGGCACGCTGCTAAACTGCTTTGAAAAAATTATTTCAAATAGCCAACCGTTACGAAAAAAAAAAAAAAAAAAAACCAAGCCACCTTTTGAATATGCAGGACATCAAAGCATATGCGGGATGGCAGGAAGGGAAAACGGGAGAAAAAAAAAAGGATGACAAAAATTTCCAACCCCCCTGTCGTGAGCACGGAATAAAGCCGGAATAAAACTTGGAGAGATGCGAAGAAAGAATCGATCGATCACGTCGCATTTTTAGCGCTCGTGCCGAAACGCGCGAAAAGGGCGATTAGACCGATGATGGCAATGAAGCGGGCGAGTCTGCAATGCTTTTTTTTTTCTTTTGCGATTTACCCATGGATTGCCAAGATGTATCTAACGTATCTGTACATGTATATAGCTACACATGTACGGGTACGAGTTACCTTTGAATTCTTCGAGGAGCCCCATAACAAAAAAAAATATGACATGAGACAGAGTGCTGTGAGTCGTCGGTGTACGAGAGTCATGCTCATCGTGATGTGCTTAAACAGGGGTTAGCGATCCCGCTATCTGGAAAGTTGAAGAAAGTATATGGAAAAAAGGGAGCAGTGAAGAGGGAGCCCAATAGCGGCCATAGTGAAAAGCCGAGCAAACAAAGAGAAATGGGGGGCTATTTCGTACAGTACCAGTACAGCATGATGGAGTATGTTAAAACGCTTTGCACGGAACGTCGCCCTTCCCCGGGGAAGGGTAAATGTGGAAAAGACAGTGGGGACCAAAGGAGTTGAGACTGCATCTCCGGTCGGAAAATGACATCCCCCAAGAATCTCATTGTTTGTGCAAGAAAAGTTGGAAACGACTCGATGATTTTTGGGGAAAATAAAACAAAATAGAGGACAAAAGAAAGGATTAAAAAAACTTGTGCAAAATAGCACTCAAAATCGCATCGGATACGAGACGGCAGGTAAAAGGTTTCGAATCTGTGTACGGAGTAGGCCAAGAAATCAAAAGCCTCTATTCCCACTTGTTTATTATGCTTGACTCGCCTGAGTGCAGTGTAAGATACATGTACGAGTATCTCTTGCAATGCAATTACGCTGTGCAGGTACATACTCGTGATTATGCACTGGGTTTTCTTCGCCTTTTTCTACACGAGACCTTGTCGACCCCTCATACCGAATCGAGAAAACGAGCGTTATGTCCCAGTTCCCTGTCGATTCCCTGTGACCCCCTTTCATGCACTGCTACCTGTGCTGTGCGAGGTCGAGCATGGGTGGCATACAAAGAGTATTTGAGTTTTTTCTCTCGACACCATGTCCCTGTCAGTCGTTCCGGCGCTTCTTGCCAACAGACGACCCGAGACCGTCCCCGTCGCCATGGGTTGGGACGATAGACAATTGGACCAACCCGTTGGATCATTATCATACGGAGTACGAGTACGAGTACTCGTACGGACTCGACATGGGACAGAATTCGCCCCTCGCTCCTTCTACGGATGTTGCCGCACAGGGGTGAAAAGGGGGCCGTTAGCAGCTTCTCAAGCTCTACTCGTATGGTAAGGTACGCTCTCTTTAGCACTGCCTTTTTTTTTTTTTTTTGCCATCGTCTTTTGTTGGTAGCATACGGGCACCAGTGGAAGGAAAATAAAATAAGAACAAAAAAATAGGTCCCATTTGCCCAATAGGAGAATTTTCCCAGGCGGCCGAAAATTCAATCAAGGCGGAAGGCGAGAATATCCGTCTACGGAGTACATGTACAGCCTTTTCCGCTGCAGTTGGCAGTTGCTACATGTACTCGTATGCAGCATACCCCTAGCCCATACGGGAGTGAATGTCTTTTTTTTTTTTTTTTTTTTTTTTACTCGCACGTCTCGTCACTTTTCCCTCTGTTTGCATTCGGCATGCGCAGCCCGTACGAGGAGGCGGGTGAGGGGGGTTCTCCATCCGGAGTACTACCTTGCAGGGGCAGAGATGCCGCTGTCGTGTTGGGGTGGGTAGTGACCTGTGAAAGAGCGGCCTCTTCCTGCAAAGGGTTTCTTGCCTGTCGGCCGGCTGCATCATGCATCCCGGAGCCAACAAAGAAACGGCCAAAGCTCGGAACCGAATGCACAATAGGTAGCACAATCATATTACCAGTCAAGCTCTTCAGAAGTCGTTGTCATCTCGCCTTCGGACTCGCATCTTCATTTTTTGTTCATTTTCTGTTCATTGTTGGTCTATCATCACCAATTACGCTGTCTTCCCTTTTTTACATATGGCATTACAATAGCCATGTGTTTTCTATTTTTCCTATTTTTTTTTCTCTCTCTTTCTTTCTCTCATTTTGCTTATCCTTTTTCTTTCTCGTTCGCTCGCCTTGCCGATCTCTTCTCAAAGAAGCCGGCGTCTTTCCTTTGTCGGTTGCATTTTGCGCCAAGAGATTTTCCAGAAAAAAAAGCAATATAGAAAAGCTACCTGTCACATGTACTCACAAATTAGCCCAATTAGCATTCTCCTAGAGCCAGGAGGGTGTATGGCTAGGTGGCCAAGTGAGCTGAAGAAAGCGGCCGGAAAACGGGCAAAACGGGCGGAGGCAAAACGGGCAAAATAGTGCCAAGACATACGGAGTAAAAACGAACAGATAAAAAAAATGAGATTATGAGAATACGAGTATGAGAATTCCTGTGCTTGGTTTGAACCGTACGATACACCACAACCCCTTCTACTCGGGCCCATCCACACCACCAGAAAAAAAAGAGAGAGCGATGGAGAATTTTCATCTCATGTATATCACGTGACATTTCGAATATTAAAATTGTGGTCGAGGAGCGATTATTATTTCAATACGAGTAAATTAAGGCGTGAGCAAGTATATCTCGAAGAAAAAAAATATTTAAAAAATAAATATATCCGAATTTCCACTCCACGTCTACGAGTTGATATTTTCCACCAAAGTTTAATATTTACCATGATAATATCCACAGATACACCCTACCTTGATATGAAGATATATGCACGTCGGATTTGTGTCATATTGAAGCAAAATTTGTGCCTCGGCCTAATATTAACTAACTCACACAGCCATACCGGCAAAATGTAGTGATAGACATTTCGGTCCACACAGTCGGGTCGCGAAAAACAAAGTACTTGGGTCATATCATCTTGAGTCCTGTCAGGAAAACAACACCCACAGCACAGTACCTCTATATGAGCCCATATACGAGTACAGCGGCATGCCCGACAAGCAAGGCATGAGAGGCGCAGTGAAAGAAAAAAAAATCGACAAATCGACAGAACAAGGGCATCATCCAGGTCAATGGCAGCTGAGATGCGTTTTTCTGCCGTTAGCAACGTGGTATTCGGGGTAAAATGACTCGACAAAAGTACCATGTCGGCCACCTCCGACATCAGATGTGTGGGTTGCCAATATTTTTTTTTGCTGCATTTCTCCGTCTGCAAGCCGCAGCAAAGATACATTGCAATGTACGGAGTACCTATATTACTATGTAGCCCAGTACTTTGTACATTGTACACATTCTATTCAGCCTCCGCCCTGTTTGGCAGCGACCGTTACACTTAGTCGCCCAAGCTCAGGCACCTAGGCGAATCTGCCGAAGGAGCAAAGTACCTACTAGTCCTACTAGAGCGCGGAAAGGGGGTTAAAATGAGCATACACGAGGAAAAGGTGGCGTACTCTGTCTTACGAGTACATTGCAGAGTACCGATATGCACCATTCACGCCCTAAAAGAGCCGTATTCGAAGCCGTTGCCCAGCTTGTTTACAAATCGGCCGCCGTTGCGGCGACTGCCGGAGCCATATTGGTATCCGTAAATTTTTTTAGATTTTTTTTTTTTTTTGCACGGGACTTTCTAAGCTCGAAAAGAGTCAAATGTCCGACGTACTTTTTTCTGTCAAAAATCACAATCGCTGCCATTTAAAATTCGTGATGTGCCCTTTTGATTACTTTATTATTTTCCGACGGGGCCAAGTGGGTAAGTTATCTGGGGCCTTGTTCACCTTTTTTTAACCCAGAATGACTGTTTACATTGGCGTAGCTGAAACCGATGATGCTGTTATGACCGAGAAACAACAGAAAAAAAAGGGTAAAGGGGGAAACCAGAATGCGAAGGAAAAAGAAATCAAGAAAGTATTGCTGCACCGACAAGGCAAAAAAGAAGCTGTATTTCCACTGCAAAAGGCTCGCGTCTTTCGCATTGACTTCGCTCTTTGCCTTCGGCGCAGTTCCGAAAGGGGCAAACGATCGAGCTACCCTGCACGTTATGAAACACGTGTCGGCCGCATGTTTTGAAGAGAAAAGCCTGCGGTCAGAGAGAGGGGGCGGCAAAAGCTCAACTAGCAATATTGGCAGCTGTGCTATTTTTCTCCTTCTTTTTTTGGATTGTAAAGAGCCAATCAATGAACGATTCACCTGGCTCAACATTTTGCACCAACAGCCGACCAACCAACCTTTCACACCCAAGAAGGACAAAAAAAAAAAAA